>PVIW01005716.1:0-100801 GCA_004026585.1 Noctilio leporinus
GGAGCAGCTTAGACAAGAACCTAGTATAAAGGAACCATGGACATGGACAACAGGTGGGATTGACTTTGCGGGGAGTGGGTGGGTGGGGAGGGGGACAGAGGGGAGCAAAAAGAGGATGGATGTAATACAACAACAATAAAATTAAAAAAAAAAAGAAACTTGGATAATATAATGAAAAGTGGCAATAACCCTGCTGGTGTGGCTCAGTTGGTTGAAGCATCATCCCATAAACCAAAGGTCATGAGTTTGATTACTGGTCAGGGCATATGCCTGGGTTGTGGGTTCAGTCTCTGATTGGGGTGCCTATGAGAGGTAACTAATCAATGTTTCTCTCTCACATGGATGTTTCTTTCCCTTTCCCCCGCCCTTCCTCCTCCTTTCTCCAAAATAAATAAGAATACCTCAAGTGAGGATTTTCTTAAGGGGTCATAGAATTGCAAAACTGGAAGTAACAATGAGCTGGATGGTTAAACGCCAGTGGTCAGAGAGATAATCGAGGTGGCACAGACTCCAGGGATGACAAGGTCTATGTAAAGTGGAGAACAATTCTATTAAAGGTGAGGTGGCAAAGGAGCTGCAAGTCCATTGGGTGTCAGAATCACTACATATACTGACAAGAGTGGAAATTAAGAAGCAAAATCTGAGCTAGGAGTTAAAGTCTTCAGAGCATCAGGTGGAATAGCCAAGTGTAAAGGCAGATGACAGTGTAAGGAGGGATCAGGAAAGGTTCAGTGGGACACTTAGGCTGCACAGGAGCTGGGGGGATCCCCCAAAGGAACTGTTCTGGGGCAGCAATTAGAATAGAAGGAAGTAGCCATCTGTTTTCTGACCTGAGGATCAAGTGGCTCAAGTAAGCAGTTTCATCTACTTGAGAAGGTGCTAGGGACAACAAGTCTTGGGGACCAGCCAAATTTCATTTAGAGAGAGTCCTGGGAAACAAACATTCCAGAAGTCCCTGAGATTCAAAGGGAACTTGATGACCACAAGCAAAAGGTCCAGAGAGCAGAGAAGAGGGCTGATTTTTTGTTTGTGGTAGTGTGGCCTGGGGAGAATTAGGACATATTCAAGGGCACACAAATTATATCTGGATAATAATGGAAGATACCACTACTATTAAAATAGGAATAATACCAGTGATTATTTATAGACAGAGTAGTTGAAGAAATAGCAGAAATATACTGGCATTTTCATTTCAGACCTGGACTAAGCATTATGCATGCAGTCTACCAATAACCCCATGATCTTTCAAACCTTAAGTCCATTTCACATATTTGTGAAAACATTATGAACTATAAGTCACTGATCAGAGTAAAGAGGGATTCAGAGTTTTCAAGTCACCCTGGCAGTTGCTGAGAAGACCATAGACAAATTGTTCTAAAAGTAAAAATTACAGCAATTTTTTCATAAGGTTACACAAGCTGGTATCTGGTGGCGATCAGAGGTTACTCACATAATCTTGCACTAGAAAGAAGAACGCATCTTAAAACTCAGCTAATGAAAGGACCATGATACCTAGAGGTGGCTCCTACCAACTGTGCTTCATTCCTTTGTTCAGTTGCTCACTTTGCTAGGAAATTCCTAATCATCTTTGAACACCCAAGTCCATTCGTTCTTTCCTCTGTTTATTGAACAAATGTTCTAGAGCAGTTTCTATTGGCTATAAACCATTCTAGAAACTTGAGGAAACAAGGCAAATATATCTATATCTGTATTTCTCTGTCTACATAAACACATTTCTCCTAAGAAAGTTTCCCCTTTATTCCCCCGATGGTTACACTGATGGCCCCATGCATGACTGCCATAGCGCATCATTTAGTCATTAATTTTTCCAATAACATGCTAACAATACTATATGTATATCTCCAACCTTGTCTTCTCCTCAAGTCATTTTTTCAAATTTGAGATCATTCCCATCTGTGTTTTCCAAAGGCTGCCAAGTCTACCAGAGTAGAAGTCAAAGTCCTTACAATTTCAGTCTCTATTAGAGGATGCCACCTTGTAAATCCCTTCTTCTATGTCATTCTTTACCCAGTCACCTTGAAAGTTGTTAGAAGGATATAGTCAGATGAAGAGTAGATGGTACATGGGCTGACTCATCTCACTGACAAGAGAACTAATTCCTAATTCTACCTTTGATATAATTTTATATGGAGTATACCTTTCTGGATTCCTTAGTCATTCTTCACTTGGGAAAGAGGGAACATCTCATATATAAATGAAATTGTGTTATAGCATGACTATAGTTTCTAAGTTGTGAGAAATGAATTTATAAAAAATGAAACATTTTCCAAGGGAAAAAAATACTTTGTGCAAGTACTTGGAAAACTAGAGTGGTTATCAGGATTTTATAATTAGCCTTGCTATAATTTTAAGTTTTATTTTATGACTTTGAACTACTATTACAGAATGCCCCAAAAACGACAACAAAAGGGGATGGATGTAATACAACAACAATAAAATTAAAAAAAAAAAAAAAAAAAAAAAAAAAAAAAAAAAAAAAAAAAAAAAAAAAAAAAACCAGAAATTTCCATCCAAATGCAGCTACATTTTGTATCTACATTCAGATGGACTAAATAAATCAGTGCTAGAAAATAACACCCCTTTCCAGCTCAAGAATCATAGACCTGCAGAATGATTGAACTATAGTCTGTTACATTACAGTCAAAGCTAAGATAAATAAATATTCAAGGTCCCTTAACTTCCATCTTGCGGATACCTTTTTTTTCCCTTTTTTTTTAAGTTGACATTTTATAAGGTTATGTCATTGATAACCATAGATGATGCAAAGATGGTACAAAAACAGTAATGAATTTACTATGAACATAATGGGTTGGCCAAAAAGGTCATCTAATTTTTTATTGTATGTTGGCTCTCATAGCACTAAGTTGAATTTAACTTCATTTGAAAAAGTGTTGTTAGATTGTATTGTGGCAACTGTTATATCAGTATGCATTTTTAAAAACTTTTCAAAATCGGTGAACTTTTGTCCAGCCAATTTACTATTAAAGATGGAAGAAAATATACAACATTTTGGCATATTATGCTTTATTATTTCATGAAAGGTAAAAGTGCAACTGAAATTTTAAAAAAAAAGATTAGTACAATGTACAAAGAAGGTGCTGTGACTGATTGAACATGTCAAAATGGTTTGCAAAGTTTCTTGGTACTAGTGACATTTTGGCCAAATAATCCTTTGCTGTGGGGCTGTGCATTGGCAGATGTTTAGCAGTACCCTTGGCCTCTACCCACTAGAAGCCAATAGCAGGAGATACTCAACATATTCAAAATATCCAAATTAGTAAAGTTATTGGTGAAAATAAAAAAATGTGTCCTTTATTTTATAGGAAAAAAACTAAATGTACTTTTTGGCCAACTAATAGATTCAAATCAATAACTATGTTTTATTCCAATAATGTTCAGATAATTTAGCATGGTAAAATCTGTAAGTATAAGGCAGCACATTAGCATTAAATGAATAATAACATATAAGTAACTCAAATATATTTAAAATATAATGCAAAGCTTTGGTTCAAAATGATGCATGGGTACCATTTTTTATTGTTATGCTTTCTGTGAAGAAGCTTACAAAATATATATATTTGACGTGCTTTGCTAAATTGTTCTATTCTAGTAGCTTTCATGAAGTGTGCTCTCCCTGATGGTATTTTTAAATAAATATCAATATATCCACATTTTTAAGTGTCCTTTCAACATTTCTCCTCTATTTTAACAGAATTTGAAGTTCCATGTGCCAGAGGACCCCAAGGGAAAAAAGGAAAATCCACTTAACTCTGAGAGGTCTACTAGGGTCTTAACAGAGACCAGTCACTCACAAAGACAGGATCCACCTTTGGGTAAGACCACAGAGTCACCAACTATTAAGTTGATTGAAAAACATCAAGGAACTAAGACTCTTTTCAAGAAGCTCAGAGAAATGAGTTGGCCATTGGACATGCACCCTTTAAACAAAAGTTTAGTCAAAGACAACAAATGGAGGGGAACTGATGCAACCCAAGAGAAACGTAGGTCTTTCCTTCAGGAGTTTTGCAAGAAACATGGGGGAGTGAGTCATCTCCAATCACATCTTTTTCACATGGTATCCAGGATTTACGTAGAAGATAAACACAAAGTCTTATATTGTGAAGTCCCAAAGGCTGGCTGTTCCAACTGGAAAAGAATTTTGATGGTACTAAACGGATTGGCTCCCTCAGCATACAACATCTCCCATGATGCTGTTCACTATGGGAAGCATTTGAAAAAACTAGACAGCTTTGACTTAAAAGGAATATATACGCGTTTGAATACCTACACCAAGGCTGTGTTTGTTCGTGACCCCATGGAAAGATTAGTGTCGGCATTCAGGGACAAATTTGAACACCCCAATAGTTATTACCATCCAGTATTTGGGAAAGCAATTATAAAGAAATATCGGCCAAATGCCTGTGAAAAAGCATTAAATAATGGATCTGGAGTCAAATTCAAAGAGTTCATCCACTACTTGCTAGATTCCCACCGTCCAGTAGGAATGGACATTCATTGGGAAAAGGTCAGCAAACTCTGCTATCCATGTTTGATCAACTATGATTTTGTTGGGAAATTTGAAACTCTGGAAGAAGATGCTAATTACTTTTTACAGCTGATTGGTGCTCCAAAAGAGCTGAAATTTCCGAACTTTAAGGATAGGCACTCTTCCGATGAAAGAACCAACGCTCAAGTTGTGAGACAGTATTTAAAGGATCTGACTAGGACTGAGAGACAATTAATCTATGACTTTTATTACTTAGACTATTTGATGTTTAATTATACAACTCCAATTTTGTAGTTTGCATTCATTTTCTAGAACACTATATTTACTTCATGATGATGGCCTTGAATCAGCTGACTAATTTTCCTATAATCCTCTGTAGAAGACAAATTTAACTATATGCAGTTGTCTTGACTTAATGAATTCTTTTACCAAATAGTATAACACCAATTGGCACAAAGTTATAGGAAAATTACCTAACAGAGACATGTAAACAACTCGAGTTGCTCTAAAGTGTTTGGAAAAGAGCTGCTTTTGTATTATGGATTATATTATAGAAGCAATAACCTAGCCAGCTGCTGCATTAGCTACAACAGCCTCTCACAATGAGAGGAAAAGGGATCTAAAATAGCATGAGTGAATGTCTACATCCTGGGATGTGTTGTATCAAATGCATGGATATATTTTTAGCAGTCTGTGGCATAGTAATCAAACATTGGATAGTTTTTTCTTACACCTTGGGAATCTTTCTATCAGCTGCAATGATAAATCAATTTTGAAATCATAATTTGGACCTAGGCATTTTACTTTAGGTTGGAAGGCACTGTGTGATTTGCATTATGAGAATATAGCAGAAAAACCAGATGACATTATGGCTTTTTATATTCAACAACCAATAAAAAATGCACAACATGCTAAGATCAAAGCAACAAAAACAACTTTCCTCTTGCAGAAAAACTTAAGGGAATTGATTCTGTTTTTGTCTGAGCCCTCTATTCAGGGACCAAGTGAACACAACTACTCAAGGTCTTTGCTTCTGAAGCAAAAGGTTGAGAAGTTTAAGCCTAATTCTGCTCCTAATTCTGGTTTAATTGAGCAGAGGTGAGGGATTGTTTCAGGATGGAGCAACCATCACAAAGTTTTATAAGAATATTATTTGAATTAAAGCATCATGTGCATAGCTTTATATGTGAAATGTACTGTAAGACTAGCTTTTGTTTTCAGTCTAATTATTCAACCTGGGAATGACTTCTTAAAAACTAATATACCATTTCAATAATGTTATATTCTAGAGAATAAATGTAGCAGGAGCCCTTAGAAATATTTTTAATGGGCTTATGTATAAACCAATTAAGTTATTTTCTTTTTAGGTTGAAATATTATGTGCTAACAAGGTCCAATACTATTGCATTCAAATATTAAATCCAAGCCTCTGAAAAATAAGACCATGTGTCACCCTGTGATGCATTTAAATTTTTTTTCCAATGAACCTTAAAGCAGAAGACACATTTGAATGGGAAATTTATTTTAATTGGTCAACTATTACCATGAGTAAAGCAAACCACAATGTCATTCAAATCTCATTTAAGTGCTTGAACATGTTTCTTTTCCCAAATTATCATTTTTTCAGTAATGTCTTACAAAGAAAAGTAGGTATTATTAATATTTGACTATTAATAGACCAAGATAGTTACAGTCATACTTATTTCATGTTTATTTTTATATCATGGCTGAGTATTCATGAACTGCTTCGTTCTTTAAACACACCTACCCATCTGTATTTCCCATCAAGTGAGTAGAGACAATGGGCTGCCAGACCATAAGTATTAAGCTTTCTAAACCAACCTTTTATTAGTTTTCTACTCCATTTACTTTTGCCCCTAGACCATATTCAAGCTGTGCTCTCTGTTTTTATTATACTCTATAGGAATCTAAGTTGTATAATTTAAAATTTGCTATACCGAGTAGAGTAAAATCCCAGTAACTGAGAGAGATTGAAATTATCTTCTTTTGGAGAAACAGAGAATGGAAAATATGCTAAGAAGCCTGAAATTTTATTCATAAACTACACAAACTACTTTTAGGATGGGATCTGCTATAAAAGATAGAGGCAATTTTCTCAAGGTTATTCCTAAATCATATAAGGAGCAAAGAAAAGAATTTTCTTTTCATAACTGTGGGGGGAAAATGGAAACAAGACTCCTGTCTCTTTTATGAACATTTCTTATACACTTGAGAGAATGAAGTGGTAGGGGGAGAGGGCATGAAAGAAAGAGAGAGAGAGAGAGAGAGAGAGAGAGATTATTTGGCACTGGTGGCAGAAGAGGAGTGAGAGGAAGAGAATGATACACAAAGCTATTGAAGCTATTCTAGGCCTTATTCTGTATGTGCTTCCTTCCAGACCCTGTCTACTCAGCCTGCATAATTGTAATGCATGCCTCAGCCATCCTTTTTCTAAACAAATTCCCTGATGCCAGCTAACGTCCTGTGTGCTTGTGAGCTCCAGAGACCATGTATATTTTTACCAAGGAAGAACACATTTTTTATATACCTTCTCTTCCTTTTAAATGACTTCTTTTCATGTTAGAGCCAACGAAGTCAGTCATCATCCTGGATTCCTTATGAGTTTAAATATCCATTCCATTTATCCCTCCCAAATTATTCTGCTTTGCAGACAAGTTCATGATTCTTGCCATTTCTGCTTGTGTACATGCTCCAGGTATAAGCATCACTGCTCCTTTGGACAGTCACAGTTTTGTAGATATACATTCCCAAAGGCAAGTGACCGAATCTAGCCTCATCTTTCAGAGGTCCAGTGTTTCCATTTTAACATTAGCATGCTATAGGTATAATTATAAGATCTTTAATTAAACCCTAAAGATTGTGTTTGTTTTTATAGGCAGGAGTAACACCCTAAGCCAGCCCCTTGGCTCTGTCATTCCTGGGTCTGGAATTACTGTTGGAGTAATCAGTTGACAATTAAATCCAAAACCATAGTTACTTAACCTGGTAAATTACCTATAGATATGTATTATTGATGTGAGTGTGCCCAGAAATGCCCAGAAATTTCAATGAAAATGTGTGTACAGGACACCCAACTCTGATTTTCTCAAGTGTGTTAAAACTACCCATTAAGTCAATGGCAATGTGGGGCCACTTGCTAAATTCTGTAACTTCACAGTCCATAAAATATCTAGCAATTCAAGAACTACTTGAACACCAGTTATAATTAGGAAGAGAAAGAAAAAGATTCTTACATTTTGTTAATGAGTCATTATTCTTTAAAAAAGTGTTATCTTCCAGCCCTGGCTGGATGGGTCAGTTGGTTGGAGTGTCATTCCATGACCAAAAGGTTGCGGGTTCGATAGCTGGTCAGGCCTCAAATGGGAGGCAACCAATCAATGTTTCTCTCTTACACTCCCTGTCTCTCCAAGATCAATGGCAGTATCCTCAAGTGAGGATTTTTTAATAAAAGTTATCTTCTAACTTACATGGTGTTTAGGTAAAGGGAATATATACATAGATGCACAGAATTTTGAATATTCAAGTTCTCTTTGAAAAGATCACTTTCTGCATTAGTAGAACTTGGAATTAGTATGCTGAGGCTGCAATAAACATCTTCCTAAAATGTTTCTCCCAATTCTCCTTTGGCCTCTTAGAGCCTCTTAGTTTCTAGGCCTTCGTGGAATATAGCAAAGCAGAAATCTTGCCCATGACTAGTATCCCCAACCTCTCCAATATTTGAAGAATGATTGGCCAAAGACTTTTAATAGTAGCTCAACTGCCTGATAACCTTAGATCAGGGCTGAGTTTAGCCCTCCCTTTAGGGTCATACTTTCTCAATCTTAACCATAACCATTATAATATTCATTATCATAGTCATAACCACACTCAATAGTCAAGTGCTTTGTGTGCTCCCCACCACCACCACCATATAATAAAGGCAACTAAAGCAGAGTTTCATTAACTTGTGGAAAGAGACACAGCTGACAATTAGGTAAGGAGGCAGGATGAATACAAGCAGCAACTACCACCACCGCCTCTAAGAATACTATCAATTTATATATTTCCTTTTACTCTTTTGCCTATACTCAGAACAGTTAAAGACATTTGGCACCTTGAAACTTTTAAAATAAAATATATATATTCTCAGATGTATGTTTAGCAAGTCAGTTATCACAATTCAAATCAGTTTATCCCTTTATTCCTGCTAAGTTAAACTGACAAGATACAAAGATTTTGTAAGAAATTATGCTTTCTCCCTGACCCTTTTATTCTCTCCTCTCCTATTGATCATGAGACAAGATTTTTTTTTTTTTTAAGGGGGAAGTACCTGGAACAAATTTAGCATAATGAAAACAAAATATCATGTCCAAACAGTTACAGTAGTGGTCAAGGGCAGAGAAATACAGTCCAAGGGGGAGAGGAGAGTCCAGCCAATTTTCCCCATCAGCAGTTGATGCCACCCAAGATAGGCATGGCTCAGCAAATTGGCCAAGGAGAAAGCTCCACAGCTCCTGTTGGTAACTAAGCAATTATGCACAGTTTCTTTTACCTACGTTCCCATCCCCAGTACTGGTTTACTTGGGAGAAACCCGAAATTGACTCAGGAGATTACAGAAAAGAATAGAGGAGCAGGTCTACTTAAACCAACCAGAAAATGGCCTGTGAACCCAAAGGTCACTGGTTTGATTCCCAAGCCAGGGCACATGATGAGGTTGCAAGCCAGGTCTCCAGCCAGGTCCATAGCTGGAGGCAGGTGAAAGGCAACCATACATTGATGTCTCTCTCCCTCTCTGCCTCTCTCCCTTCCCCTCTCTCTAACAATAATAAATAAAATCTTTAAAAATAAGAATAAAAAATAGTAAGTGCTCAGCTAGACAAGGTCAGACTTTTCCTAAGCCTAGGGAATACCCTACCTGTGTTAGGCAAGTCTGAGTTCAACAAAAGGGTGTTGCCTCACATCATTTAGTTCTCAAAATAGCCTACTCATTCATTTCTTAATTCTTCACTAAGACCATATCCTTCCAGGCAAATTTATTCAAATCTGTGTAAGCAATCATTTTCCCCCATTTCTAAGCCCCCGCTCAAGTCTTCTACTCGATTTGAATACTCTCTCTCTATTTGGATATTCATTTTATGTTAATTCACCAAGGAAACTCTTTGGGTTATTTAGCTTTGCAATCTCACACTTCCTGAGTTGTTGACCAATAGAAAAATGCAAAATTATTTCTCCTGATGTGCTGTGCATCAGGTTGTTCTCTTACCAATAGATTCAGGCATTCCTTCCCTTACTTTTTTTGGAGGGGGGTGTATGGAGGGGCTTTATTAATTTGTTCAGTTGTTATATCCCTTTTCATATGAATATAAAAATCTCTGCTGTCATTGGGATATGTCTGAGGCCTTCCAAAACAAAAGGAACTGGGTCTGTTTCATTCATTTTGCATCATTTCTAGCAAAGCACTGCATGAAAAGTTACTTAAATAAATGTTTTTGCAGATACAGTTTATTTTTTTAAGATGTTATTTATTATTTTTAGAGAGAGGGGAAGGGATAGAGGCAGAGATGGAGAGAGACATCAATGTATGGTTGCCTTTCACCTGCCTCCATCTACGGATCTGGCTGGAGACCTGGCTTGCAACCTGGTTATGTGCCCTGGCTGGAAAATCGAACCAGCGACCTTTGGGTTTGCAGGCTGGCTCCTTATCCACTGTGCCACCAGCCAGCGACTGATATAGTTTAAAGGTTCCTTTATAGCTTCTTACAGTGTATAATGTATGTATTTCTGCCTTATGATTTTCAGGCATCTATGGGATCAGTGCATCTAAAGAGAAGGCACTAAGGACAGTTGAGAGAAGTGATGATCTACATAAATCACATGACTTTTCTATACTAGTCACACCTTAACCTGAAGTATAACTGTTGACATAGTAATCTATATTTCTAGGATAATGCATTTGTTTATTAAGATTTGGTAAGTAATGTTTAAAAATGCATGATTCTGGTTAATATGAAGGCTATTTACTGAGTAGTTACTAGGTATCAGACATGGTCAAAATACGTTCATTTAATGATATGAAGAGTATGGATAATCCATATCCAAAAAATGAAAGGTCTTATTCTACCCATCATTTTATGAATGAGAAGACTGAGGTCAGAGAGAGGTTTGATGACTAGCCCCAGAGCCAGCTTCCTGACAGGGCTCTCTGGTTCTAAAGCTGAGACCACACACGGGAGCCCTTGGGTCAGATCTGGCCACAGATATGTTTGATTTGGCCTACAGTGCAGTTTATTGAATATTTGAACAAGTTGCCAACATTTTAAAAGTGAAACTGTTTTTACCAATAATAGGGAAATTCTGGTACCTGCCTCCTACATGCCCACCTGAAAATTAATGGGCAGATTTGAGGTCAGCTCCTTTAGAGAAGCGAGAGACTCTTGCTATTCATGCCCTCACCACCATCACTCATTGACCTCACCTGGCTGGCCCCCAAGTGTCCCACCTTTCAACTCCTGATCGGGAGGGTGTGTTCTTTTATACACCAAGATTCCCAGGGAAAAGTGATTCCTGAACATTTTCTTTAAATATATTTGTGTTGTGCTATTTGTAAGATTGTCACATTCTGGGTTTTCTTATCCTCACTCAAAAGGCCACTTGTCCTTTAGTCTTTCTACTCAGTGGAATCACTAAACAATATTTCATTGTTTGAGAAAATATCTTTTGACCAACAACAAAGATGTTGGGAGAAATCCAGTACCTTTCTTTGGCATCCTCTGCCTGAGCCACGGGTCCCCTAGCAACTGCATTTCTCCCCATCCCCTTCAGCAAAGAAGAGTTCTTCTCCCCAGCCCTCCGAATTTCAGTGGCTACAGACAAAAACTGATTCCAACTGGTGTATCCAAGCTGCTGTTCCATGACCTACCTTCAAAATTACCCCTGTTTTGAAGACGTCCCCACTCTCTCAACTCTGAAAATTGCCTAGTTCTCAGCTTTCTCTGAGGATTTCACTACCTAGTTCATAACACTCCTCTCCACCCGTTCCTCTATTATCCTGGGGTGACTGTAGTATTCCCAGTGACATTCCACTACCTTCCTTCTTAGTGTTATCCTCTTCCTCCTCCTACTTCAACATTTAGAGAGCTGGAGAAAACAGAAACATAGTCATGGGAAGCAGTAGCAATGACTTGTCCCAAAGAGCAGAAAACCTGTGGCAAACTTTATAGGACTTTATTTTATCCATCTAAAGTTTAGCAAAAATATTCTTCAGAAATATTATGAACTGATATGTACTCAAAACACTACAGGAAATACTGACTAAAAATGACAGTATTATTAAGATGATAGTAGGATTTTTTAAGGAAAAAATTAATCCTGATTTAAATTATCAATTCCTCAGAATATAGTGCATGGACCACCTGTATGACAGTTATCCAAATTTTTGTTAAAAACTGATTTTTGTAGCTCACCCAAGATATGCTGAATTGGAGTCTCTGTGAAACTTGATGGGAATTTTCTTTTTTTAATAATTTTCTGGGATGAGTCTTACATACAGCAAAGTTTGAGCACCACTTATGTATATGTGTGTGTGTGTGTATGTTTTCAATCCTAGTTTATTATAAGTGATAATAAAGCCTGTTGCCTTTATTTTGTTACTTTGTTGAAAAGTTAATGAATCTCAACTCAGAGACAGGTCACTGGCAATTGGTCCCGAAGGCCTCTGGGACTATGACCAGTGCTGAAGCAGAAACTTGGCGTCTGAGGGCTGCCAAATGCAAGAACTAGAGCTGAAATGATGAAATGAGTAATGAGAACAGCACTGGGCACTGCCCAAATGTTTTAAAAGTTTTCAGGAGGAAATGGGGAAGTGGAAACATTCCCCTTTTTGAGACACAAAAGACTGAAGGCAATTTTGAACTGAAGAAGGCAATTTTGTCAACTCAGCTTCACAGTGGACAACGTGAAGACCAATAAAAAATAATTTTTCAAATTGACCTCAGATGATTGAAAATGGAAAATGCTTGCTATTTGGGTAATTAGTTTAGAAGCAAGTGCCCCCAAGATATATTTTGCAATTTAACTTGTGGTAAGAATGTACATTTTCTTGGGCTTCATGAAAGGACTTGTCTGTTCTTTCTGTCTTTCTGTTGAGTCATATGACATTGCCAACATTTGACCATCTCTGATGTACAAACACAGCCTTTTCATAAGGCTCCACTAACAGCTACACTGCTCCCTTCCAAATTCAAGCCATAGTAACATTGACCTGAACTATTAAAAAGAGCCTCTGAAAAGAGACCCTACTCCTTACCACTCTTTCCTTTTCTCTCTCTTTTGTCTTCTATAATTTTTAACGTGGTAAACACACATAACATAAAATTTACCATCTGAACCATTTTTAAGGGGCTTTAAACACATTCTCATTGCTATACAGCTATTGCCAGTATCCATTTCCATAAGTCTTTTCATTTTGCAAAACCAAAAGTCCATCTAATAGCTCCCTTTCTCTCTCCCCCAGCCCTGGAAACCACCATTGTATGTACTTCCTGTCTCCCTGAACTTGATTACTCTAGGTGCCTCATGTAAGGAGAATCATATAGTATTTGTCCTTTTGAGACTTAGCATAATGTCCTCAAGGTATGTCCATGCTGTAGGTATGTCAGAATTTCTCTCCTTTCTAGGGCTGAATAATATTCACTGTGTATATAACTTCTCCCTTTAATCCTTCTCTACATGCTCTGAAAATACACAGTCTGCAGCACCATTCTGCTCTCAGCTTCTTCTTGCTTGGCTTCAAGGCCTTCAACAATATAACCCTTACCCATTATCACCAAATAACTGCATCCGAACCATTATTATCCAGCCAAATTGAACTACTACATGCCTTGAAAACACTCTTGCTTTTCCTCCCACTTTGTTCCTGCTTTTTGCACAGCCTGAAGTGTGTGTTTCTCCTCTTTCTTAATGACCTTGTCACATAGCCCTGCAGCATCACCGCCCCCTTCCCACTTGCCCAACCCCTTCTTGCCTTTCCTCCCCACCTGTCCCAGGACCTTCCCTCATCCCACACTCAGCTCACTTCACCCAATCTGCCTGGGGAATCTCTTCTTTTCTCCTTGCTTAGATTGTACCCCTGGGCTGATGGTTCCCAAATCTCTCTTCCTCCAGTGCATACATCTGCCATAGACTTTGATCCAAATTTCCAGCTTCCTGATGCACCTCTCCACCTGGGTGTCCCAGTGGCACTTTCAACTCAACATGAGTAAAGTTGATCTCTTCCTCTAACCCTCATCCTGTTTTCTGCTTGTTTGATAACATCACCATCCACCTACTCTGTCTGCCACTATGGGAACCAAAGAGTCAAGCCAGACTTTTCTATGTTGATTCCCCACAGCCGTGGAAAAGCCTACTACCTACCACCTGCACTTTTCTCAAGCTTCCTTTGCCCACCCATTCTGCTGCTAACCTAGTTCAAACCCTCACCCTCTCACCTGAAACACTGTAACAGTTTCTAATGGTTCTCCCACTTCTGCTCCCCTCAACACCATCCACCTTAGCGCTGCCATTGTAATCACTCTAAAATGCAAAACCAGGCCTGGCATTTCTCTACTTAAAGCTCTTTAGTGACTGCTGTCATGCAGTTCCATTTTTGAACATGCATACAATGTCCTCCATGATCCCAATCTTTCCCCAATCACATTTTCTGCCAATTCCCTGACTGCTCTTGAATAAGCTAGAATGGTCATGATTCCCTGACATTGCATAGTTCCCTGCCTCTTAGGCCTTTACCTACACTTCCTGTGCTGGAGCACCCACCTGGCCCTTCATCTGTCCCTCAACATCTCCTAATCCCTAAGCTCAGCTCAAGGAGGCTTTCCTTACCTCTCTTGGTGTGGCTTGAATGGGACACCCTGCTCTGAGCACTCATGGGTTACTGAGAAGCAACATGCTATGGTGGTTAAGAGCCTGCAGCTTCTTGTCAGTAAGAATTGGGTTTAAATTTCATATTTTCAAATTGTAAACTTTGGAACCTCTCCAATTTATTTAACTTCTCTGAGTGCTGATTTTCTGACCTCAAAAATAAGAATAGCCCTGGGTGGTGGCACAGTGGATAAGGCACCAACCTATGAACCCAAAGGTCACTGGTTTGATTCCCAGCCAGGGCACATGACCAGGTTGCAAGCCAGGTCTCCAGCCAGCTCTGTGACTGGAGGCAGGTGAAAGGCAACCATACATGGATGCTTGTCTCCCTCTCTGCCTCTCTCCCTTCCTCTCTCTCTGGGAATGGTGAATAAAATCATTAAAAAAATTTTTTTTAAATATAAATAAGTAACCTTAAAAAAAAGAATAGTAATACCTACCTTATAAGGTTATTGTGAGAAGCAAATGAGAAAATGTTTGCAAAGTGTTTAATAAGTGCTCAATAGATTATATCTATTGTTATCCCATTGGAGCCTATGTATATTTCTATCTTTACACTCCTAGATTCTAATTATTTATGTATGTGTCTAGCTCCCCAAGACTGGATTCCTTGTCTTGTTTATCTGTGACCCCAGAGAAGGCACTTGTTAAATATTTGTTGAAGAAATAAATGCAGCACACACCCCACACACCTACCCCAATGTGCATAAAGCACTGTGTCCTTCCCTTACAGTCCATGCTGACTTGTATTATAACAATAAGAAAGTGTGTCTTAACTTTTCTGTTAGATTATAAGTTACCTGAGGGTAGAAATCATGTCTTGCTGAATAAAGGTATATCTAATTGAATTTCAGACTTTCAAGTGTTGATTCTTTTTTCATTGAATTTACTGGCATTGTCAAGTCTTTTTCCATTCTCATTTATCCTGCCAAATACCCTGTTTGAGATTCACCCCCTACCCTTTCCCACTGGTTATTACCATACTGCTGTCTGTGTCTTTGAGGACTTTTTACTTTAATCCCTTTACCTTTTTCACCCAGCCCTGAAACATCCTTTCCCTATGACAGGTGTCAGACTATTCTCTATCTAGGAGCCTATTTCTATTTTATTTACTAGTTTATTTTGTTTATTAGAATCCGCATATGAGTAAGATTAAGTGGTACTTACCTTTCTCTGAATGGATTGTTTCACTTACCATAGTGGTCTCCACATCCTTCTGTGCCATCAGCCATTGTGCAGATATACCACAGCTTTCTTATCCACTCATCTGCTAGTGGGCACTTGAGCTGCTTTCAGTCTTGGTGATTATAAATTATGTATAATGAATATAGAGGTGCATATATTCTTTTGAATTAAAAGTTTCTGGTTTCTTTAGGCATGTTTCCAGAAGTGGGATTGCTGAGTCATAAGGCAATTCCATTTTTAATTTTTTGACATAACTCCATACTGCTTTCCATAGTGGTTGCTCCAGCCTGCATTTCCACCAGCAGTGTACAAGGGTTCCCTTTTTTATCCACATCCTCGCCAACACTTGTTTTTGTTGATTTATTGGTAATAGCCATCCTGACAGGTATGAGGTGATATTCCACTGTGGTTTTAATTTACATTTCTCCGATGATTAGTGATGTTGAGCATCTTTTCATATATCTATTGGTCATCTGTATGTCCTCCTTGGAGAAACATCTATTTAGATCTTTTGCCCATTTTTATAATTGGATTGTGTGATTTTTGATGTTGAGTTTTATAAGCTTTTAAAATAAATTTTGGATATTAACCCTTTATCCAATATATCATTGGCAATGTGTTATCTCATTCAGTGGGTTGTCTTTTCATGTTGTTGATAGTTTCCTTTGCTGTGCAAAAACTTTTTAGTTAGATATATTCCCTTTCATTTATTTTTTCTTTTGTATCCCTTGCCCAAGTCAATATAGCAGAAAAAAATACTGCTACTGTTCAAAAGAACAGTTTGAGATTTTACAGCCTATGTTTTCTTCTAGGGTTTTTATGGTTTTGAGTCTAACATTTGAGTCTTTAATACATTTTGAGTTTATTCTTGTGTGTGGTGTAAGAAGGCTAATGGAGAAAATGCAAATTAGTGAAAGTATGTATACTGTGCTCATGAATAGGAAGAATTAGCATTATTAAAATGTCTGTACCACCCAAAGCAATTTAGAGATTCAATGCAATTTCAGTCAAGATACTAATGATGTATTTTACAGAGCAAGAGCAAATATTCCAAAACTTTATGTAGGATCATAAAAGACCCAAAATAGTCACAGCAATATTGACAAAGAAGAACAAAGTTGGAGGAATCATGTTACCTGATTTCAAAGTATACTGCAATGCCATAGTAATCAAAACAGCATGGCAATTGAATTTTTCCAAGACAGACAGATATCTAGATCAATGGAACAGAATAGAAAGCCCAGAAATAAATGGGTACCTTTATAGTCAATTACTATTTGACAAAGGAGTCAAGAACATAAAATGGGGTAAAGACAGTCTATTCAATAAATGGTATTGGGGAAAATTAACAGATATGTGCAAAAAAATGAAACTAGAGTACCTTCTTACACCATACTCTAGTATCAATTTTTATTAGTAAATAAATGGTTTAAAACAGCAGGCTTCTTAGCCCTGGCAGATGGCACAGTGGATAAGGCACCAGTCTGCAAGGCCTGCAAACCCAAAAGTTGCTGGTTTGATTCCCCAGCCAGGGCACATAACCAGGTTGCAAGCCAGGTCTCCAGCCAGATCCATGGCTGGAGGCAGGTGAAAGGTAACCATACATTGATGTCTCTCTCCCTCTCTGCCCCTCTCCCTACCCATCTCTCTAAAAATAAGAAATAAAAATCTTAAAAAAAAAAAATAGTGGGCTTTCTAACCATAACATAGAAAGAATTACCTCATTGACCTTCAGATCCTTTCTATTAGCAATACACCCTGACCATGCTGTTTTTCTTTATTTAATTTGTATTTTATTTTTTATTTGTAATCCTCACCAGAGGATACATTTATTGCTCCTTAAAAAAAAAAAAAAAAAAAAAAAAAAAGACTTTATTTACTATTTCCAGAGAGAGAGAAAGGGAGAGAGGCAGATGGAGATAGAAACAACAATACATGGTTGCCTTTCACCTGCTTCCAGCCACGGACATAGCTGGAGACCTGGCTTGCAACCTGGTTATGTGCCCCAGGGAATTGAACCAGCGGCCTTTGGGGTCACAGGCCGGCACCTTATACACCGTGCTACCAACCAAAGCTGATGTTGCTTCTTTACCTGTGTAATCTGCCAAGCCCCAATACACCTCTCCCCACAAAACCTAATGAGGCTCCATATGACTAAGACTTTGTATTTATGGCAGTAGACAAATCCACAGCTCTTCACTAATGCAAGTGGTCTAATAAAGTCTATACAGAAGGCCTTTACTTTTGTGTTTTCCATTCACCCACTAGCAAACACAACTATTAATTGTTGTTTAACCTGGGTGTTTCAGAGCCTCCATCTCCTACCCCACTCCCACCCACATTCAGTCTCATGAGTAAGCCTCCTTTGCATAACCTACATTGGGTAGTTCTGGGAGTAACACAGACCCAGATGATCCCTCTATAATTGAATTAATCTACTATGCAGTGGCCCCTCTGCCCAATGAGGAAAGCCAATACATCAGCTGCAACATGAGGCTGTCTCAGATGCAGGCAGGAATTCACTTCTCACCCTTCCTTGTTGTACATCAAAGGACACTGGAGGATGCTCCATTTCCCAGACCCTTGCTTCAGCTAGCTCTGGCTGGGTTCACACATGAAAGGCACTAACCTGAGATTGGAAGTCAAAGAAGGAAAGAACTAAGGCATTTTTCCTCCTCTGTCCTCTTTGCCAGATATCCAATAACAATTGCATGTCTTACGTGACTCCAGATGCCCCACAGAGAAAACCCAGTGCCGATGCACATGCAGTCTGTAAGTAGAGGAGAGTTCATACCCCACAGGGTTTTGATCAGTGGAAAAGGTGACCATCTAGACATATTATTTCCCCGTTCTCTTCTCAACACATGGTGCTGAGAAATTGTTCATGATTTTTTTTCAGAGGTTCTATAACTAATGACAACTAGCTAGATATCACATCTTCAGATGGGTCATCCTCCCTTCTCTGATTCACTCCACTGACCTGCCTTCTGCTCACTGAGATGGTACTGCCTGACACAGGACTAGCATTAAGACCTCTGCTTCAGATGCTGTTTTCTAGGGAACTTGAGTGTATTCATTTCCCAGGGCCACAATAACAAAATACCAGAAATTGGGTGGCTTAAAACAACAGAGCTCTATTCTCCTGCCATTCAGGAGCACAGGAGTCTGAAATCAAGGTTTCAGGAGTGGCTCCTTCTGGAAACTCTAAGAGAGAGTTTGTCCCATACCTCTCTCCTGGCTCCTGGAGGTGGACAGCAAACCTTGATGTTTTTGACTTATTGCTTCACCACTCTAGTCACTACCTCTGTCATAGCATGGTGTTCTCTGTGTTGCCTCTGTGTCTCTTTACATGGTTCACTTACAGGGACACCAGTCATTGGATTTAGGGCCCACCCTAATATAGTATGACTTCCTCTTAACAACTAATTACAATTTCTAAATAAGTTCACCTTCCAAGGCTCTGAGTGGACACCAATTTTAGGAGAAAACTATTCAACACAGAAAATGGGCTACAACATTTGGAGCCAAGAGTGAGATGTTGGTCATCCCTAGGAAGCAGTTACTATGACTTTTGCCTGTGATTAGTTAGTGCTTAGATTATGTTCAAGTGAAAGGTAACTCATTGGAATATTCAGTGTCTGGGCAATGATAACGATATGGGTTATGGAGTGAAATGGGTTTTTTAAACAGCATTTGAAACCTTTAAAAAATAATAGTCTCAGGGTGGCCTACTGCCAACCCAAGGTACAACCTCAAAGCTAGAGACCTTATGACAGTTTTGAAGTAGACTCTCAACTCCTGAAGCAATAGGACAGATTTGCTGAAAATTGGGCCCAAGATCAAACTGCAATGTTGACAGAACTGAATGTGCAGTGTCAGTAGTTCCTTTATATCAAGATCAAGGTCAAAACCCTGAATGAAGGAGAGTGAGACACTGAAATCTAGATGGGGGGTCTTTGTGTTGGAAGAGCCTATGAATCTTGAACATCCAGGTTAATAGAAGGAGCCCCATTCTCCTTGCCAGAGAAGAATAACTTCACCTGTTATGAAGACCACACAAAAACATAACTGAGGCAGAAATAAGATGATGTTCGTTTTCCTCAAGATTATCCATCATTACCCCTTATTACTTCTAAGCTGATAATCAAGGTCAGCAAAGCCCAACAGAAGAAACTGTGGAATGAAATAATTTGCATGTCAAAAGCATTGAAGGAAGGACCTCACCAATTCATTTCAGCAGGAATCAAAGGAACACATGTGAGAGTGAAACTTGAGGGTATGGGGTAGGTGAGAACAAGGTGAAACATGAGATGGGATATCAAGGAGGGCACAGTTTATTGACATGGTGATATTTATCCATGTTATCCTGGCAAAGAGCTAATCCTAATGGTGGAAATGGCTTCTTGAATCGAGTATGTTGACCCACAGAAAAATGAAGTGGAGGTACCAGAATTTTATATGTTAATTCCTGAAACCTACCACTGAACTATGATGACTAGGACAGATCACAGAACAATCCCTTCTCTAAGGCAATGTGGAAGGCCGCAGTGAATGGAAACTAACATTTTTAAAGAGCTCAGCAAATTTTTCTGGGCAGGGTTGATAATTGAAGCTGCTGTGGAAGAACTAAGTTCTACAGTATCACCAGGGATGATGGGGTTTTGGGATGGTAGAAGCCAGGCATGCACTTAGCTTTCTAAGATGAAGTAGATAAGATTACCATAATGGAGTGACAATCAGAGGCTCAATCTGCAGGGATCCATGGCAGTGTTTAATAGATCATTTGGATCTAGGGGTGAGACAGCCGGCCAGCTAATCAGAATGTTACTCAATCTGTGTAATCAAAAAAATTGAGCACAAAAGAGCAGATGGTAAAATCCTCTGCCTCAGTGGAAACCCATGGAGGTTTATGCAGTTTTTCGACCTATGTTGGTTTACAGACAGAGCCCCTTGGTCGATGAGATGATATTCCCCTGAAGAGGGGCCATGAAAAATGACTGCAAGAATACATGGTAAATATTCTCCCAAGTATTTTTATAGAACTTCACACCATTTAGTAACTGTGCATTGGAGAGATACCCAGACTTTTCCAGGTCTGTAAGATACAGTGTCTGAATTGACACTGATACCTAGGGACCCAAAACATCATGATCCTCCAGTTAGAGTGAAGGGCTGGAAATAAATTAAATTGCAACCTGTATCTGTTTTCAATCAGCCCAATGAGTTCACAGACCTATTCTGTGTTTATTTCCTCTGTCTCTGCATTTGTAATTGGGAATGATATATTTAGAAATGGCATAATTCTCACATAGTTCTCCAATTGGCTGTGGAGTCAGGGCCATTATAATGAGAAAAGCTAAATGTAATCCCCTAAAACTGCTTCCAGCCTTGGCTCAGATGCTACATCAGAAGCAATACCACATCCCAGAAGTAGTGTTAGATTAGCCCTTAGACAATTAAAGGATGCAAGGGTGATGTTCTCCATTATATCCCTATTCAAGGGCTACTGAAATGTGAACCAAGTGATAGCTGATGTGGTGTCTTTGCTACAACAAATCAATGCAGGCTCTGACATCTGGTTTGTGGATTTTGATCTAACGAGAGCATTCTTCTCCTTCAATAGAAAAGATCAAACACAGGTCACCTTCACACAGAAACAATAGAATATATTCACTGTCTTGCTCCAGGGCTATGTTAATTCTGTTGCCTTCTGTTGCAGTATTGCCCATAGGGAGCTTGACTATCTTGACACATTGCATTGGCTCACTAAATTGATAACATCAGGTTAATTTCCTGATGTAGAACAAGAAATGACATGTTTCCCTAATGTCCTAAGAGAATACAGGTGGGCAATAGAGTGAGAGATAAACCCCAGGAAAGTTTAGGAACCTGCCCCATCTGTGAAGACTTTAGGGGTGTGGCAGCTCAAGGAGCTAAATCTACACTTGGCTTAGGAGTCAGAGAAACTGACAGAGGCAACCCTAGACATCTGATTTGCCCTCTTACCTATGTACCAGACTAAACTAAAATCACTTTATTAGGGATAATAGTCTATTTTTGTATTTCATAGAAATATTTGAAAGCCTTTTCAGATCTCTTGAAGTTGCAAGTTCAAATTGTATTTTAGGTCCTCATTCCAAAAATGAATCACCCATTTTTTTCCCTGAATAAATAGTGCTACCAAAAAAAAAAAAAAAAAAAAATAGAGCTACTGAACTCTCTTGAGTGTAACTTATGTTATTCTAGGTTTGTTTGTACTGGTTTATGTTTTACATTTTCCCATTATATTTAATTTAATTTCAAAAGATTTATTTCACTTCTTTGCATATGCAAATTCTGTAAAAAAATAGGTGTATGAATAAGGTTTATACACCTTATTTATAGGAATAAATAATTTAGAATGCAAATTTTCAAAAACTCAGAGTGTGATAAATTTCACACAATAACATTAAAGAAAGTATTATGATAATTTGAAGGAATGAGAAATTACATTCATGGGTGGAGAGATTCGGGAATAATGTATTAAGAAATAAGGAGAGCAATGCAGGGGAAATAGGACAACTGTAATAGAACAACAATAAGTTAATTTTAAAAACAAAAAGGAAAAAGAAAAGAAAGAGAGAACCCTATAGCTACATCTTAAAGCTTGAATTGAGTTTTTACTAGATCTGAAGAATAAGAGAGAAGATCTTTCCAGGCGCAGAGCAAATGGTACAGAAGATGGTGTGTATAAAAGAAAGCTCAGAGTGGCTCTGATCATGAGACTTCCAGATCAGCTGAAGTATGGGTAAGATTTAGGGGAGAAGAAAGGCAGATTGAGGGAATAGAATAGGAAACTACTACTACTGGGCTTAGGAATTGTTGTTTTATTTAGTGATCCACAGAGAGGCATTGGGACAATGACACATTCCAAGCAGTGTCCAGGAAGATTTTTTTGTATATAGAAGTGGGGACCAGAATGAATTAGAAAGAGCTCAACTAAGAATTGGGGACCTAGCCAAATCAAACCTGTGTCTAATTTTGGGCAATTCATTTCCTCCACAGGACTTCAGTGTTCTTCTATGAAGAATCAAAAGCTAAACTTCTTTAAGCTCTAAAAAGGAAAAAGCCAATAGTAAGAGGCTTTGCAAAAACGAAATGTTAAATGGCTCTTACATGTGGTTTGCTTTATTATAGAGAAATTAAAGATGTGATTAAAAGAAAACATTCCTTTCTGATATTCTGTAATCAGATGGTATGGCTTTCGTCAAAGAGCAGTCCAAGTGACTTAATGTCATGCTAGCTCCATAAAAAAGTTGGCAAGCATTCGTAGTAACAACAATGTCTCCTTTTATCTATATAAATTGTTCGATACTTATTAAGTACTTTCTGGAATTACAAAAGAGCCAGAATGTTAAATGAGCAGGCAAATCTGGGAAAGAAAACCTACAACTCCCCCGGCTCTAGGGAACAGCATAAAACTGTGAGAGTCCCTGTGCCCCCGTCCCCCAAAGCCATTTGGAAAGGCTGTGGTCAGGGGCCTATAGGGGTGAGAGGGCTGCCAGTGGGCCAATCACCAGAGACACTAGAACGTGATAGCATTCATCTCAGAAGATGCCAGAATGATAGGGGTCAGCAACCAGAAATCAGGGTAAAGCTTTAGAGAGCTCAGAAGTGTTAACACCACCCAAAGGGAGGCCCTGGAGAGCCACTTCCTTCCAAAGGCTGCGATGCTCTTTCTACCTGGAGGTTGAAGCTTAGGAAGGTGGGAAAGAGTGAAGACTAAAATTAACAAAGATTACCTATGAGGTACTGAGAGAACCCTGAATGACTGAGTTTACTCGAAATTGGTGAATAAACAGTTAAGTTATGTTGTATAAAACCAAAGAAGACTAATGTGTGCACACCTGAATGTGTGCCCTGATGAAATCAGAACTAGTTCACTAAAAAACAAACTGAAAGATGAAGAATTTACACTAAAAATATGGACTAGTCTTTCAAGAATTTTGGTTATATATAAAAGGAAA
The DNA here is from genome assembly GCA_004026585.1 of Noctilio leporinus. Classification (NCBI taxonomy): domain Eukaryota; kingdom Metazoa; phylum Chordata; class Mammalia; order Chiroptera; family Noctilionidae; genus Noctilio; species Noctilio leporinus. The sequence continues at coordinate 23,636 of PVIW01005716.1, forward strand.
TATAAGATGGTATCTACAGGGTTTTGTTTTATTTTAGGAGAGAAGAGACTTAAGTCTGTGTATATGTAAGGAGAATTAACCAGTAAAAGTAAGGGGTTGAAGACACAGGAGGGAAAAGAGTGATTGATGGAGAAAAGTCCTCGAGGAGGGAGAAGATGAGGATCCAAAAGATAATTGGGAAGATTATCCTTGATTAGCATATAAATCTTTTATAGAGAAGGGTGGAGAAATGTTTGGATTCAGAAAAATTGTAGTGGATAGGATATCATCTATTTTTAGATTACTAATTTTAAATTACTAATATAAATAAAGAAAGGATTGTCACTACTAATCTCATAGACATTATAATGATAATAAAGGAATACTACAAACTACTCTGTGCCCAAAAACCTGATACTTTAGATAAAATGGACCACATTTTTTGAAAGACACAAACTACCAAAACTCATACAAAAAGAAATAACCTGAATTGCCTTATAAATAAGTTGAATCAGTAATTAAGACTCTTTCAATAAGAAAATACCAGGCCCAAATGCTTTCACTGGTGAATTCTACCAAAGATTTAAGGAAGAAATTACATAATTCCCCATGATCACTTTAGAAAGTAGAAGAAAAACTTCCAAACTCATTTATGAGGTGGCATTATCAAATCCAAAAAAACACATTAAAAGAAAAAAAAAAAAAGCCCTGGCTGGTAGCACAGTGGATAAGGTGCCGGCCTGTGAACCCAAAGGTCGCAGGTTCAATTCCCCGGCCAGGGCACATAAGCAGGTTGCAAACCAGGTCTCCAGTCAGGTCTGTGGCTAGAGGCAGGTGAAACGCAACCATACATTGATGTCTTTCTCCCTCTCTGCCTCTCTCCCTTCCCCTCTTTCTAAAAATAATAAAATAAAATCTTTAAAAAAAAAAAGAAAAGAAAACCTACAGGCAAATATTTTTCATAAACACCAATGTAAATATCCTCACAAAAATGACCATATGCTAAGCTATAAAACAAGTCTCAATAAATTTTTAAAAATTAAAACCACAGTATGTTCCCTGACCACAATGAAAATAAATTAGAAATCAATAAAAATAAGATATTTAAGGAAACTCTATATATTTGAAAATTAATCACATTCTGAGTAATCCATGGGCAAAGAAGAAATTATAGGGGAAATGTGAAAATATTTCATACTGGATGATAATAAACATACAATACATCCAAATTTGATAGATGCAGTTAAGGCAATGCTTAGATTACTCCTTCAATTATTTTATCAGAATATTTAAGGTCTGTCCCAAAAGTATCAAACCAATGTCAATTTAATTAAAGCAGATTGCATGGTCAATAACTTTGAGACAGACCTCGTATAAAAGGCCTAAAATCAATGATACAAAATTTCACTTAAAAAACTAGAAATGGAAAAGCAAAGTAAATTCTTTTCTTTTCTTTCTTTCTTTTTTTAAGATTTTATTGATCATTTTCAGAGAGAAAGGCAGGGAGAGAGTAAGAAATAAAGAAAAATGTCAATGTATGGTTGCCTCTCACCTGTCTCCAGCTAAGGACCTGGCTAGGGACCTGGCTTATGACCTGGTTACGTTCCCTGACTGGGGAATTGAACCAGCAACCTTTGGACTCATAGGCTGGCACTAATCCATGCAAATTAAATTCTTTAAAAGTTGAAGGAAAGATATAGGACTTTTGGTCAAGATGAAAGAATAGGTAGACATGCTTTGCCTCCTTGTATAGCCACAAGAAGATCACAACTAACCTCAAAACAAAGAGAGACCCATAACTGCCAGAAAATTGAGCTGTCTGAAAATCTGTCAACCAAGAAGTTAAAGAAACCACATTCGTGCAGACAGGTTGGAGGGGCAGAGGCAGGGAGCTGGGACAAAGAGGACACAGTGGAGGTAGTAAGCAGCTGGTGAAACTGGTAGTTTCAACTTCACAAGTGGTGGATAAAAATCAGGACAGATACTTTGGACAAGTGGTCCCAGCCCCAAGCCAGACCACACAGCTTAGGGTTTCAGTGCTGGGAAAATAAAACCTCATAACTTCAAGCTGTAAAAACCAGTGGGGATTGGGGCAGCAGAAGAAACTACTGCTCTCTCAGGAATGTCTCTTCGAAAGGGCCCAAATATCCTAGAGTGTATGCAAATCCACCCACTCTGGGAACCACCACTGGGGCAACAGCTAGAAGGGCACCAGCCACATAGAGGAAGGAGATGAAGTGACTATAAATGGGGCAAGTGCCAAGCAAGCCTCCAGCAGCCATGCAGCAGCATTGTCCCCTCTCTGGCCCCTCCCCCACATACAGTGAAGTGGGTTGCCCCACACTAATGAATACTTAAGGCTCCATCCTTACAATTTGACAGGTGTGCTAAGACAGGGAGTCAAAGCAGCTCTATCTAATACACAGAAATAAAGACAAGGAGGCTGCCAAATTGAGGAGACAAAGAAATATGTCCCAAATGAAAGAATAGAACAACCCCCCTGAAAAATAAACTAAACGAAACATAGATAGCTAACCTATCAGATGCAGAGTTCAAAACACTGGTGATAAGGATACTCAGAGAACCCATTCATTATGGCAAAAGCATAAGGGAAGAAATGAAGGCTACATTAAGTGAAATGTTTTAAAAATCCACAGAGAACCAATAGTGAAGGAAGCTGGGACTTAAATCACTAATTTGGAACATGAGGAAGAAATAAACATTCAACCAGAACAGAATGAAGAAATGAGAATTGAAAAAAATGAGGAAACTATAAGAAGACTCTTGGACATCTTCAAAAGTATCAGCATCCAAATCATAGAGATGACAGAAAGAGAAGAGGAAGAGCAAGAAATTGAAAACTTATTTGAAAAAACTAATGAAGGAAAACTTCCCTAATTTGGTGAAAGAAATAGACATACAAGTCCAGGAAGCACAGAGTCCCAAACAAGTTGGACCCAAAGAGGACCACACCAAGACACATACATCATAATAAAATGCCAAAGGTTAAAGAGAAAGAAAGAATCTTAAAAGCAGCAAGAGAGGGGCAGGGGAGAGCAATGGCAGGAAAGAGGGACAATTGTAATACAACAATAAATTAATTTTTTTAAGCAACAAGAGAAAAGAACAGAGTTACCTATAAAGTGGTACCTATAAGACTATGTGCTAATTTCTCAATAACAAAAAAATTGCAGGCAAGAAGGGACTGGCAAGAAGTATTCAAAGTGATGAAAAGCAAGGCCCTACAACCAAGATGACTCTATCCAGCAAAGCTTTCATTTTGAGTGGAAGGGCAGATAAAGTGCTCCCAAGCAAAGATAAAGCTAAAGGAGCTCATCATTACCAAGCCCTTATATACGAAATGTTAAAGGGACTTCTTTAAGAAAAAGATCAATACCATGAACAATAAAGTTACAACAAACTCACAACTATAAACAACTAAATCTAAAAAACAAAAACAAACCAAGCAAACAACTAGAACAGGAACAGAATCATAGATATAGAGATCATATGGAGGGTTATTAGCAGGGAGGGAAAGAATAGGGGAAAAGGTACAGGGGTTAAGAAGCATAATTAATAGGTACAAAATAGACAGGGGGTGTTAAGAACAGTATAGGAAAAGGAGAAGTCAAAGAACTTATATGCAGGGCCCATGGACATGAACTAAGGGGGTAGGGGCCAGGGATTGCTGTAGAGAAGGGGGTGTTGGGCAGAGAGGGTCAAAGGTGGTGGGGGGGAGGGGGTTGGGACAACTATAATAGCATAATCAACGAAATATACTTTAAATTTTTTCATTACTTTTTTATTGTGCTATCATTGACATACGATAGACTCGTATTTGAAATATACACTTGATGGGGTTTTACATGGTATAAGCATTTACCCATGGCACCATCACTATATTTAATACAGTTAATATATCTGTCACCCCAGAAGTTTCCTTTGTAATCTTTGCAACCTGTCCTGCTTCCCCTTCATCAGGCAATCATTGATCTGCTTTCTGTCATTACTTATTAGTTTGTATTTTCTAAAATTTTCAATAAATGAAATCCTACAATTAAAAAGAAAACTTCCCCATGAAGGAAATTTGAGGCCCATGTGGTTTTACTATTAGATTAATTAAGCGTTTAAAGAAATTATTGCCAATTTTACAAAAAATCTCTTAGAAAATAGAGGACTACATTTCAGTTTAATTTATAAGACTAGCAAGTCCAAATCCAGCATTATATAAAATGAAAAATACACATGAAGAAGCAAAGTTTAGCCAAGGAATGTAATGTTTGTTTAACATTCAAAATCAATCCATTCTATTAATCCTAATTTAAAAAAAAAAAAAAAAGACAAACCATATGATCACTTTCAAGAGTATTTGATAAAACTCAACACTCAAAATTCAAAGAAAATAGAAAATGGAGGTTACTATCAAAAAACTGATAAAGATTAAGAATGAAATGCTTTCTCCCAAAGATGGGGAGAAAGATGCTTACTCTCATAGTGAACTGGATAGCAGCAAGAGAAAGATCATTTTGCAAAACTTGAGCATTTAAGGAGAGCCCAGTTCATTCCCAGAGAAACTATTTAAACTAGCCCCGATAGAGACTCTAACCTGGAAAAGCTCAACTATTGAAACAGAAAGCAAGCATTCTTAAGACTGACATATTGTTCATGATTGAGCAGTGTTTCCCATCAAGATAGGACCTCCCAAGGACTATGGAATCTGCATAGAAAGCAGTCGTTATAGGAATAAATTTATAAGACTGAAAAGAAGGATGTTCAAGGGACTTATTTAAGAAAAAGATCAAAACTATGAACATTAAAATGGCAATAAATTCACAACTATTAACAATTGAATCTAAACCACAAACTAAGCAAACAAACAGAACAGAAATAAATCATAGGTATGGAGATCATTTGGAGGGTTATCAGATAGGAAAGGGAAGAATGGGGAAAACAGTGAAGGGATTAAGAAGTACAAATTGGTAAGTACAGAATAGATAAGGGAATGTTAAAAACAGTATAGGAAATGGAGTAGCCAAGAACTTATATGCATGACTGACTGACATGAATTAAGGGGTGGGGATGGATTGCCAGAGAGAATGGGGATTATTGGTTGAAGAGGGAAAATGGGGGAGGGGAATGGGACAACTCTAACAGCATAATTAATAAAATATATTTTAAATTTTTTTAAATTTTATTTATTATTTTTAGAGAAAAGGGAAGAGGGGGGACAGAGAAGGAGAGAAATATCAACATATGGTTGCCTTTCACCTGCCTGCAGCTACAGACCTGGCTGGAGACCTGGTTTACAACCTGGTTATGTGCTCTGGCTGGGAATTGAACCAGCGACCTTTGGGTTCGCAGGCCAACACCTTATCCACTGAGCCACCAGTAAGGGCTTATTTAAAAAGTTTTTATAAGAAGTATGTTCAGTGTTACAACAGGTTCCTGTTACTTCTTCAGACTACCTGAATGTTTTTATTTATTTTTTTTCTTTTTGTTTTTTAAATATTTGTTCTATGTATTTACAAGCCTTATAGTAGCTCTAAAGATTTCAAAAGTATTAAGAGTACTTTTCCAAGGGTAGCACTTTTTTTTTTAAACTGAATGTTTTTAATGTTTTATTATTTTAAAATCATTATTTTAATAATTTGAAAATATGTGGTGATGTCATATAACCTGAATGATAATGTTCACATGTCTGAGTCTGACAGAAAAATGCCTCTCCTTCTGACCCTGCCTTACCTCTTCAACTTTTCATCCCACCTCTGAATTCCACCACCAAGTGACCCCTGGGACCCTCAGGCCCAGCCCCCTCAGAGTTTTTTAAAAGTTCCAATAAGATATGCACACTTAATTTTAAATGGAGAGACAGATTCCTGCAGCAAAGGGTAGGTCAAAGCTCACAAAACCTTTGTATTGCCCCTAACACTTCTCTACATAAAAAGGGTAACACCAGGTGCTTTTAAAACTCATTTGGTTAGCTAATATCGGAAACAATGAAATTATCGCATACTAATAATAAATGTTTGGCAACTTCTTAGAGCTGCACTGGTTAATAGAGAAGATACTTAGCTACATGTTGGCGATTGGGTCACTGAAGTGGGGCTAGGAAAGGTGAAAAATGAAACTTTCAATTTTACTTAAGTTTAATTAGTTTAAAATTAAAAACCGTCCGTTCAATTATTAAAGTTGTTAAAGTATGTTTGTAAATCTACTCTTTCAACTGTAAGTCTTGTGACATCTAAACACCAAGTATTTCCAATGAAAATGTCATGTCCAGACAGAAAGACTGTAAATTTACAATACTCATAAAATTCAAACAGTAAAAAAAATAAAATAAAATTGTAGTGTTAATTACTAATTTTACAGGTTTCCTAGTGCAGTGATAATATTTTACATACATTGGATTAAAGAAACACAGTATTATAATTAGGTTTACTTTTTTTTTTTACTTTTTTAATGTAGCCATTAGAAAATATTAATTAGAGGGGCACTCCTCCCCAAAAAAAGCAGAATTATCTTCTGAAGGGCAGGCCCTTGTAGGACAGTCTTCTCCTGCTAAGTGAGTGTTCTAGAAACCCATCTGTCTATCAGTGTACCAGCTGGCGTCATTGTGAGAAATTACGTTTGGCTTCAGTAAGTTTTTTTGAAGATTCAAATGGTGTTAGCCCAGTTCATGATGGGTGATTTATGAGCACACCTGCCCACATCATACTGCGTGTTCAGCAGTTTTTGACCAAAAACGGCATGACCCCTGTGCCCCACCCTCCCTATTCATCCAATCCCCCCGCCCCGGTGATATTTTTTGTTTGTTTCCCCCAAATGATAAATGCCCTCAAAAGAAAATGTTTTGCCAATGTGGAAGAGCTGAAATAAAAAGTGTTAGGAGCACTAAAAGGCATTGAAATCGAATACTTCAAACTGTTTTTGAGCAGTGGAAAAAATACCTTGATAGTTGTATTGCATCAAATGCAAAGTAGTTTGAAAGTGACTGAAGTTAAGCATGTAAGAATAAAGAAACAATGTTTTATAACTTCTGGGATTTGGGGGGTCCCACCTCATATAAATGGCTTGCATTACATTGCTACTGGACAGTGCCACCTTCAAGCTTGTGGAAGAAGGAGATGCAAGATAGTTTTATGTGCTCTACCAGGTTTGTTCTCCTTCTTAAATCTTAGTTTTCAATTACAATTGGCGTTCAATATTATTTCATATTCGTTTCAGGTGTACAGCCTAGTGGTTAGACAATTATACACCAAGTGGTCCCCCTTGATATTTTAAATACTCGCCTGGCACCATACATAGTTATTACTGAGTTTTGGGTTTTTGTTTTGTTTGTTTGTTTTTTTACTTTGTTACTATAGGTGCACTTAAAAGCCTTTCAGATCAACTAGAAAGTCATACTTTTTTTTTTTCTGGAAGGTTGCCTTTCATAAGTATATAAGCTCCATATGTACCTAAGCAGGTATTTGTAGTGTGTGAGAAAACTAAATACCTAAGATGAGTATGTGCTTCTGAGAAGGAGTGTTGTTATGTTATTACAATGTTGTTTCTACTATATCTCTTTAAACCTAGAAAGTTCCATCTTTCAGAAACACTAGTAAAAATTAGTTCCAGGTACTTTTGTATGAAAGCTAACAGTACTTTTATTTTCTATTTGCCATTATGACTCCATCCTCTTTGCCTGGGCTTTGTGACAAGGCCTAACAATTAAAATTTCCCAGAGGTCCCTTTTCTCAACTTTGAATAAAGCCTTAACAAGTGCCTCTGTCCCTTATTCATAGCAATTGCTTTTGCCTTTCAATGAAAAAGTAAAAGTGGGAATAGTTTCCAGAGCTTTCAGAACTTTTTCCATTGAAATGCAAACAATCCACTGGCGCCTCTGAAAATTCTGGGAAATTGTTGGGGTTTGGTGATGTTTCCAGAAACTTTGGCACTCTTCTCCTGTTCACGGCTGGTTTAAGTTCTTTTCTTGCCAAGGGTATTCAAGTCAAATCAGCTACTGACTGTCTCTTGCAGGCCAAACTCCCAACTTGAATACAGAACAAAAGAGTCACTTTTTCCTTCCAAATTTGGGATTGTGACCAGTAAATCTCAGAACCCTACACTGCCTCATCTCCATACCAAATGCAAAATTGCTGCTAACACACACCTTTCTCTGTGACCCCTTCCATGGATGACCACACCCTCTGGGTAACATCTGCAGTGAAGAAGCACACCTGAGCAAAGAGTGCTTGTATATTGTCAAGATGATGGCAGGCATTGCCTTTGGAGTCTATAATGCAGTCATCCTAACGGGTATAAAAAGTGTCTGTCCACAATTTTTAATATGCCACACAGTCTGTGCTCTTTTATTTTTTCCCCAAAGAAATCAGTGTAACATGAAGCCACCAGTCTTTTCTATCTTCCTCAACAGGATAAGAAATCTGAATGCGTAATCAACCAAGCAATTGCCAAGTGTTCCATTAACACATCACCAGATTCTGACCTTAGATAAGAACAACTCACACATATGTCCTCCATATGCATTATCTATAATATACTGTACTACCTGGCTCCTATTATGCTATCATATAATAATAATTTGAAAGATGGTGTTTTATTCATTTTTTGTGTGTACATCTCTCATCTCATGAATAAGAATCATGTCTCATTTTCCTTTTGTGGCACACAGATTAAGCTCAGCGGATACTTATTTAATGAATGTGGCTTAAGGAAGAACTTATCTAATAGCTCCTGACATGTTGGAGGAGCAAACAGGAAAAAAAAAAAAAATCATGCTCAGGTAGAAGATAAAAAGTTTTCATCTGGGATAACCTAAAAGTAGCTAATGTATGTGGAAACAGAATAAGAAAAAACTAAGTAAGAATAGGTTCTTTGCTATTAGGCTCTGTGCACCCTTTCAGTCTAAGTAATTACCTTCAAGTATCAGACACTTAAATATCATAATGAACCTCAAATTAATTATTTTATGAAAAATTCTAATCTAAAATATAGTTGAAAATACAATTCTCTACATTTCTTCATAAACTTCTTGGGACTGACTGTTCCCTCTTCTTAAAAGTGAGGGAATCAGTATCCAATTTCCAGCGATCCCATAAATCTGAGGCATGGACCTTTACCTCTTGCATGCAATCCTAAACAAAGCTTTGCAAGCCTATGACCCAAAATCGAATCTAAAACTCAGTAGTAATTTTTAATCTTCGTACAATGATACTTTCCATTGTGTGCTGTTTGTTTGTTTTGGAAAGAGAAAGGCAGGAGAGAGGCAGGGGAGAAAAACATTGATGTGAGAGAAAATCATCAAGTGGTTGCCCTCTGCAGGCACCCAAACGGAAGCATCGGCCTAGGCATTTGCCCTGACCAAGAACTGAACCAGCAACCTTTCGGTTCAAAGAATGACACTCCAACCAACGTAGCCAAATCAGTCAGGGCATAAAAGAAAATCAGAAGTAATTTTAAGTGACAAAATTAATATATACAGGCAATAGTGATTTTCTTGAAAATGCAAACTTTTTTTAAAAACCAAGTGGCAGAAAGAATTGAAATGCAAAACAACTTTTAGTCATTCATCTATCACTGCAGTTCACACTCAGACACTGGGAGGGCTCAGATACACTGCCAAGCGCATAGGAAATGGGCAAGAGATCTTTCTCAAGGATTATGGGAATGAATCCTAGGGCACTCTCAGACAGCCAAGGTAGAAGTCTGGAGAACAGCTGGCCAGTCGGCACATGGTCTGGACACTACGTGAAGGAGGAGAAAGTGTCCCCGCCTATGGTCAGGAAACGCACTCCTCCAGACCCCTCCTCCCTACCGGCCCAGCCTCCCCAACTCTCCATTCTACTCCATGGCTGGTCAGGAAATATTTTTCAGGGGATCTTTCATCCACTTTCCTAGGCTCTGAGATACAGCTTTATTGGGATTCAAACTTGAAGCTATCATGAAAGTCGTAGTATTAACAACAAAGTTCCAAAATATCAATTGTAAACAGCAATAACTTTAAGGATCCAAAGTACTTTAAAACCATTATTTGCAAGGCAAAACTTATTGTTCGGAAACCAGCCATGCATCTCAATGGATTTCCCTTTTATTTCACATGCACGTGCATACATACGTACACACGCACACAGAATGTTTCCCTGTCAAGCTAATATTCCAGACAAGAGAACTGGGGAGATGAGTAGGGGCTACCAATAATCAACACTCTGTTATGAGAAATGTGGTGAACTTAGTATCGATCACTAGGAGAAAAAAAAAACACGTATTTTTCTTACAGTTGAGAGATGACTGGTAGAGGTATAACATATTGGTTAGAAAATTATTTAAACTGGGAAATAAAATTTTAAGTAAGTGACCTATATATGTAGACAATGCAAATTAGTTAAAAAGCATCTGCTCAAGTTTACAGTCTTCCAAGCAACCAAAATGACAAAGGAACCAGTACAATCAAGTCAGCACCAATACTGGGGAAAGAATCCCTCCAGTTTTAGTGTAGATTCATTCCATTTTGTCACTCTGCCACCCATCACCTACTTCAAAAGCCATCTTGGGGACCCACTGCACAGAACAGTTTAGAGGATCACAGGACCCTGGATTGAAAAGGTACAGAGATCTAGTCAGAGCACCAAACTGCTTTAAATCAGCTCTTCTGTTACAAAGCAAGCAGAATGATGTGTTCATTCACCACCACCACCCCCCAAAAAAAAAGGAAAGAAAGAAAGAAAAATTGCTTTCAAAGGCCTTTGAATGGTCTCTGCTTTGAGGCATTGGAAAAAATTGATTTCCGTAATTGAAAGCGAGTTTCGTTGTGCATGAAAAATCAGCTTCACAGAAGAGGCTGCCCACAAAGCCTCCAACTTCTGCGAAATCTGAATTATGATTGGTTTGTAGCCACAAACAAGCAAACAACCTAGGCGGGCTAAAATGTATCTCCTCTTCCAGGTGCCTCTTAACATAAGTCTTAGTGATTATATTTGCTAATTAAGACCATCTGGAGATGGTACAGATTTCTTCCCTGGTAAAGCCATGTTACCAAATCTTAACCAAATGGAAGACTACCCCGATCTGGATTCAATATTTCTCACTTGATAAAGGAAACATTACCACAGACACAATTCTCAACCACAGCACAAGGAGTGAAATTATTTATTTGGACATCTGTCTTCTCAATTCTAAGTAATGAGATTAAATCCTCATTTTTTTCTATCGGCGTAAGCCTAAATCAAAGCAAAATTAAAAATACCATGCTTAATTTCACATCCCTAAACATAGAAAGGGATTTTAGGTGATCCTCTTGTTTGTGACTCTGCTTCTAAAAAGGCTACATTTTAAAACACTTTAAAACAGTCTAAAAAAATTTTTTTCCAATTTTTCAATGACCTTCAAGGATGATGCTATCATATGTCTCATGCATTTATTCTGAAATGGTTGTATCTTTAGATTCTTCATCCTGAAATGCCATTCATCACCAGTGTAATTTGAAGCACTTGAACACAACTCTCTGGAACCTTCACCAATCCCTGGAATCAATCAGTCTTTCCACTTTCCGCAGCCTGCTAAATCTCCTGAGGTCACATGACTCCTGCCCAGCCCAGGGAGGATGCATTTAAGGATTTAGGAAATGAAACTGGCATGTAGTAAGTGCTCATTTTAAAAGGTGGTGATTGATTGATTACTTACCTAGCAGAAGGAATACTATAATCACAAAGGAGGTTTCCCAGGGCAAGGCTCATCCATTGCACTCCAGATGTGTAGACCCCTGTGATTTCTGAAAATGTGGGAAATTCGACTGGAAAATTTGTGGTAGTAGGCACTGCATGTGCAGTCTCCCCACACAAAACACACACACACACACACACACACACACACACACACACACACACAAAACCTTAGTATTATATGTATGGTGTCAGATAAGTACTAGATTTATCAGTGGTCACTTCACAAGTTATATAAATATCTAATCGCTATGCCACACACCTAACACTAATATAATATTGTATGTAAACTGTAATTTAAACTTTTTTCAATTCCTAAGCTAGTGATTATGAAGATGACAATTAGCCCAGGTGGCATGGCCAGCCACCTCAAAGTTGTTCTCACAAAATACTATTTTTTTAGGGGTTACTGTGCCAAACTGATCTAACCCCCTCCATTTATTTTCCCCATTCCTTCCAGAGCAATGCTTTACAGAGCATTGCAAAACAAAATTATAGATTTTACTGCAAATTTATTTGAATTTCAACTGTAATGCCAGCTGACCAAAACCCAATGGTTTATTTCACATGCCTCTGTTCAATAGCACACTCCCTAATCCAAATCTTCTCTATATTAAATTTTCTCCACCTAAGGTGCTTTCTCTCACCTGGTCCCCGAAGGAACTGATTTTCACGCTATTTTATGTACACCATCACCTTCCATAGTATCTGGAAGATTGAGTTTGTTCAATACGTATGTATCCGATTGAAACAAACCAAAAATAATGTACTTTTATGCAAACTTTTGGGTTTTCTTTCCCAAAAAAGTGGGGAAAATCTTAGCCAAATGTAGGTTGGAGGATATTTTCTGCATTCATCCCATTCAGGCCCCTTTTGTTGTTCTGTTTCCACTAGCTTTACTGTTCTTCTATGTTCAGTGAGTCTATATCAAAATGATCATGATGACTTCTGGGACTCTGGTCTCTGGTCCTCATTGCACACAGAGCTCCATCTCTTGGTCTGCCATTGTTCAGGGTTTCCATTTTAAATAGGGGCTTCTTCACAATATTTGCACAACTCTGGCTAACTTGCTTTCTGCCAGGAACTGACAAATATGGACAATGATGGACTTACTGTTCATGTTTCATTTGAACAGTCTCTGGTACCCAGGGATAACTTCTCTCACTTTGGCTCACTTCTCTGACTCTGGGGTAATCAAATCCTCTCCCCCCTTTTTTTCCCAGTCCCAACTCCACGCCAGACCACAAGGAGCCTCACATGCAAGAGTATGGACACCCCAGTCCAATCTCCATACACACACACCCGATAACAGCGCTTTGCTGCCCACGGCTGGGAATGAAGTGTGCACACATCAGCAGGGTGGTCCAGATGGGAAAAGGAATACAGAAGTGGCCAGCCTATCCCTGAAAACAGAGAATGTAAGAGTCTCAGTTATGGGGTGTGTGGTCTGGAGGGGCTCTGGTGTGTCCATGAAAGGCAAAACTCCCAGAGCGGGGACAGAGCCTTCCAGAGCAGGGGCCCAGGGAAGGGTCCCAATGCCTGGGTCCTACCACAGTACTGCTGCTGCTTAAATGATTCTCTGACCCATGTAATAGTTACCAATGAACATTAGAGTTCAAGCCTTTCCTGTGAAAAATACAAATCCTTTATTCCAAAGTAATTAATTCTGTAATGATTTCTGTGGTGCTCTATCAAACATTCCTTGATCTGTATAGCCTAAAAGCTAACCATTTTTACCATCTTCAAACGAGATGCACACAAATCATTTTCCTCTCTTTTTCATTCACTGTTGACATAAGGAATTTCCTTCTGAATCCCTGTCTTCCTTACTTTCGTTTCCAAAAGAGTGTCATCTCTCATCATGGAGGCAGATACACACAGCTGGTATGCAGGCTGACTTTAGTTGGTATGCAGAATGCTCTTTTCTGAAAGTTATATACTAAATTTGATATGCATTATAAAAATCTTAGGCAAAATAATAATAATAAATAAAATGATAATAAAATAATTAAAAAATGTTTGATTGCACTTGGTGGAAGTCTGTCTGATGAATAGTCCAAAACATATGGGCTTTGAATAATAAAAGTCTCCAAAAATAATAAAATAAAATAAGGCCCTGGCAGGTTAGCTCAGGTGGTTATAGCATTGTCCCTATATGCCAAAGTTGTGGGCTCGATCCTCTGTCAGAGCACATGCAGTAATCAAGCCATATATGCATAAATAAGTGGGACAGCAAATTTCTCTCTCTCTCTCCCTGCCCTTCTCTAACAATCAATTTAAAATTTTTAATAAATAAAATCACAGCACATCTCTATCCTTCTCCCTTTTCTAGTTCTTTTACAATAATCTTTCCCACAACACAACTAAGAAATTATAGATTAAAAATTAAAATCTGGCCCTGGCTGGTGGCACAGTGGATAGGTACCAGCCTGCAAACCCAAAGGTCCCTGGTTCGATTACCAGCCAGGGCACAACAGGGTTGCAAGCCAGGTCTCCAGCCAGGTCAGTAGCTGGAGGCAGGTGAAAGGCAACCACACATTGATATATCTCTCCCTCTCCACCTCTCTTCCTTCCCCTCTCTCACAAAATAATAAATAAAATATTTTTTAATAAAATATTTTTAAATAAAGTAAAATAAATAAAAATAAATTAATTAAAAATAAAAATCTAACCAGCATAACAAACTAGCAATATTGTTACATAGATTGATGCTATGAAAAATATGAATTGGTTTTAAATATATACATATTTATAAAATAATTGTAAGCAGTTGACTCAAACATAGCAAAAATGGCAATGGTGGACCAGAAGTTATAGAAATTTAGTGACTGTTGTATGGAGGAGAGCTCTCTAGAAAACATTCCTTGCCCTGGGTTTTTAACTTCTCAACTTTATGAACCTAACTAACCCCTAGAAAACTGGTTTCCTCACCTGCCTATAGTCAGGGTCATTGAGAAGATCAAATGGAGAAATACATGGAAAACTGATGAGGTGGTTTGTTCTACAGCTGTCTTTTTCCCAGTAATCTCAGTCCTCACACTTTCCAGATTCTCACTCCCTCAACTGTGCTCTTCTTTTCAGTAATTTCAGTCTTTTCCTATTTATTGCTATTGGTTCATTCTCTCCCTCTTAATTGGTTGGATTTCAAGTTTCCTAGAAACTGAATCTGCTACCTTATTAGTCAGTTAGGGCTGCCATAACAAAATACCGTAACTAGGTGGTTTAAACAACAGGCACTTACTTTCTCATAATTCTGGAAGGTCAAGGTCAATGTGTCAGCAGGGTTGCTTTTTGGTGAGAACTCTCTACGTGGCTTGCAGATGTCTACCAGCTCTATAAGAACACCAGTCCTATCAAATTAGGGCCCCACTCTTATGACCTAAATTAACTATAATTACCTCTTTAGAGGCCCTACCTCCAAATACAATTATGTTGGGGATTAGGATTTCAACATATAAATTTAGGAGTGCACAGTTCTGTTTATAACATTTACTATTTTCTTCTTTCTCTCTGAGCCAAACTAAATGAAATGATGGATATAAGCTAATAATTTTCAATCAGAAGTTGAGTCACATAATGCTTTTTTAAAATCACAAAATCCCAGGCCCCACTCCATATCTACTGAACCAGAAAACTTTGAGAATAGTATGACCTGGGAGCTTTAATTTTTACATTTAATCAGTTGAATCTAATATCACAGCTACTTGACAACCACTGATCAATACCCCATGTCTTCATCCTCAGTATCCACTTTGCAAAAAACCATTACAACAAAACTATAAATTACACTGAGGGCATCTATAAAGTGATAAAACTTTTCACACCTTGTTACAGTGTTCTGTGATACCAACTACTCTCAGAAGTCAATGGGAATCATAGTTCATTATGTCGGTACATTAGTGGTTCACTAAACTGTTTTTTAAAAGACCCTCCCATTTGAAATGAAAACATTGTTTTTTAACTATTATCTAATCTGCTAGATAGAAGTCTATGTTTTTTAAAAACTATCAAATGATTCCAAAATTAGTCAATTTTACTACAAACTATTCTGTTTGAAAGAAAATCAAAACACTAACTCCCCTTTAATTATTTTAGCTAAATGAGATTATATAGGAAAAGGTACACTTGTTCCCTGAAAGAATTTATGTACTTAAAGGGCAGCAACAGCTCCATAATAGACAGAAAATGTATTCATACAGTATACATATATAATATAATGAATCTGACTTGATTAACCTCTGAGCTTAAATTCTCCGTTAACCCTAATCTGAACCAGAGAAGCAAAACTCTTGCTTATCTCATAAACATACTGAAAAATGTCTGAAACCACTTTTGTAATATACTCCATTCATATATATATTCGTTCAACCAATCAAAATGTATAAACCACCTTCGATTTTCCAGGGTTGCATGAACAACTAACACACAATCTCTGCCCTAAGGAATTTATTTCTTAAGTTAGAAATATAGATGTAAACTATTCACTATCAAGCTGTATAATTATGACTAATGCAACTCCATTTGGAAACCCCATCTACAATTTCTAGTGTAATTGTCAAGTACTGGTTATAAGGCATTTGGTTTTTGTGTCTCCTTACTGGGGAAACCCATGTCTTTAGGGGAGGAATATGGAGGGAAGCTGGCATGTACATCCTTGGAAATTGGAGAGGTACAAAGCTATTGTAGCAGGTTCTATGAAAGAAGTGAGAAACTACATCTAAATGAAATGATAGGAACAGGGAAGGTTTTACAGTGAAAGTGAAACAAATTAAACTTGAAACAACAAAGTATAAGTTACCTAGACAGGGACTTCTAGCCTGTGGGAAAATAAATTTCTGTTGTTTAAGCCACCACTCCATGGCATTTTGTTATGTCAGCCCCAGCAGAATAAACCAGTTCCTAGAACTAGAAAAAAAAAAGAGAGCATATCAGGGATGGGGAGAGGTGAGGATTAAAAGAGTTCCTATAAAAGAGTTAGTTGCCTTCATTATTACTGCTCACCCACAGCAGTGCAGCCTTGGTGGCAGGACAACTCCTGCTGCCTCTCTCCCTCTGTGGAAGCCATCCCTCTCCCTGCCATGGTAGCAGATGCTCACTCCTGGGACTTCACATGTTGAGGCAGTGATGTGAGAAGAAGAGGAATACTTCAGTGGATTGGTGTGGCCCATGAACCCAAAGGTCGCTGGTTTGATTCCCTAGTCAGGGCATATAACCAGACTGCAAGCCAGGTCTCCAGCCAGGTCCTTAGTGAAAGGCAACCAACGGTACATTGATTCTTCTCTCCCTTTCTTCTCCCCTCCCTGCCCCTCTCTCTGAAAATAATGAATAAAATCTTAAAAGAAGAAGAAGAAGAAAGAGGAGGAGGAGGAGGAGGAGGAGAAGAGGAGGAGGAGGAAGGAAGAAAGAAAGAAGGAAGAAGGAAGGAGGAGAAGAAGGAGGAGGAGGAAGAGGAAAGGGGAGAGGGAGAGGAGGGGAAGAGGAAGAAGAAGAAGAGGAAGGAAGAAGGGAGGAGAAGAAGGAGGAGGAGGAGAAAGAGGAGGAGGAGGAGGAGGAGGAGGAGGAGGAGGAGAAGGAAGGTAGAGGAAGGAGAAGGAGAAGAAGAAGAAGAAGACAACGATGACTTATTAATGGCCATCCATTCCAACAGCAAGAAGCAGGTCCTGCCCCAGCTTCACAGCGCTGCCTGGAGCATCACCACTTGCAAGCTGGTTCTCCAGCTTCCCTTCAATTCTTTGAGACTCACTGTCCTCTCAGGAGAGTCAGCTTTGTTTAGGAAAGCCAGGGTCATTTTCTGTTTCAGCTGAAGTCTTAGTTTCAAACCATTTTCAGCTCTTTCTTGGCCGGAAAATGAGAGAAACAGAGGACTCTGGACCTATAGAATTGCAAGGGGATACTGAGGAGCAGGTTTACCTTGAGAATGACACATTAGTAAAATTATCACTCCTCAATGTGTTACTTTTCCCAGCAGCATTGAGGAACCCGAGTGGAAATCTGAAAGTCATGTATGTTGTTTATTGTTATCCCCAAAGAGTTACTGAGCCAATGAGATGACATACAAGTCTGTCTCTTACTTTTTCATAAAATTTGCTGAGATATTTTGGATTGACCCCCTAAGATAGATTTTTGTAAACTATTACTTCTGCCTTAACCTCTGAAATGTGGCCTTGGAATTATGCATGTCCATTTGAACTTTATAAAATGTTAACGTTAATGTTAATACTTGGCAGCTGCCCAGCTCTTCATTTCCGAACTCTCATAAGGTACAGTAACAATTTCCTGTTTCAAAGTTCTTAACTAAGTTAGAAAAGACATCATTAATTCTGTAAATGGGGAAATAAGATTAAGACTACATGACTTTTCTGAGGCTTGCCATGGATAAGTTTCTTGATTTATAATGTAGTATCTTGGTTATCATAAACATCGGCATTATCATTATTTACCTTTATTTACTCTGATTGCAAAACAAAACTAAGCATCACAATACCCAGTCACTGGTACAGATATATTACCTAGTTATAACTATGGAATATCACGTGGGATCACGGTTGCTTTGGGATTTTTAAGTAACTAGAGCCCAGCAAGTTGGCAATGGGCATATTTCATGGAGGAGATAAATGTTGAGGAAGGTTTAAAATGGAGTCAGAGATAGTGGGAAAAGGGAAAAGAATTAAAGATGAAAGGACCACTTAGTTGGCTCATTAGAGGTAGGAGTGGACAAAATATGGCCACAAGGATGCTGTCCCCTGAAACAGACACACAGGCCCAGGGGTAGCTAGTGATAAGGACATTCATGCAAGGTGAAACCATCCATGAGACTTGTCACCTCTAAGAGGCTCTGCGAACTTTTTCAGATGCCGATTTCTTCTCATTGTATAAAAAAAGGAAATACAAATTTAGAGAAGAATGCATGATGATCTAGGAAAGAAGCAAGAGAAAGTTTGTCTTAATAACTTGATTATTGGGGGTCTGTCATATTTTTGGTGGTCACAAGTTATGACCATTTCTGCTTTTTTCATAGAAAATGCTCTCATTCTAGCATAATTCTAAAAGCATTTTTATTCATTTATTTTTCAATTATATAGCTTATGAAGTGATCATTCCAATAAAACCTAGTACCTCTCTGTCACCATGCAGTTATTCTGTTATTATCACCTATATTCCTTATGCTGTACTTTATATATATCCTTGTGATTATTTTTATACTAAAAGCATTTTTAACTGCCTAGTGTTTCGATCATCTCTTGCTGTCATTCTTGTGAAAAATTTTGAACATCTTGCTCCTTTAAACTGGAAATATCTTCGGTAGTCTATTAAAAACATGAGAATTCTGAACCTCCCTATGTAACCATCGGTGATAATAATGACCATAATGTTGATTTAGCTTTTAATATGTTCAAATTTAATTTAAATTTTGGAACAATTACGACTACAGATTACACTTATAGTATTGACTGTTTCAAACAGCCTGGTCCAATCCATTAGATCCCAAAGTTCTTTTTGCCCCAAAGAACCAATTTTGACCATAGATGTCTAAGCAGCTTTTAAAGTTCCCCACCAAAGCCTGAACTGTCATAGTAGCTGGGGAAGAGATAAGAGGTAAGAAAAGTATCCAGTCATCCAACCACATTTCTGCTTTTATTTTGTACAAGCTGCAGATGAAATACAGTCACTCAATAAAGTCCTTCTGTTTCTCTTTCCCTCCCTCCCTTTCTCTCTCTCCATTCGCCTGGAGAGGGGAACCCTAAACCCTGGGCCCCTGCCAGCAGCACCAAAAGAATCTCTTGACTATTTTCCCAGGGAATTCCTGCCTTAAATGTCAGCAGAGAACAACTTCCAGCCAAAGCAGAGTTCGCCTGGATCTGAATCAAGGAAAAGGTGCCTGCTGTATACCAAACGGGAAAACCTGGATCTATGGGGTAGGGGGGGCAGGGGTGGGGGCAGGGACAGGGATTTAATGAAAGGATTTACAGAACCATTGGAAAGGTTTCCTCAGACCATCCTCACTGCAGGATGGGAAGCTAAGTCAAACATTTTGTTTCCTTGCTTTTTTCTTTTTTATTGTTATTTTTACTTTACTGTGTTGGTGGTGAACTACACTTCTGAAACCACTCTGAATTATAATAAGGCAACATCTCTTTAATAAGGAAACAAAACCACCATTAAAGCCCTTTGTTATCTTAGTTGTGGTGGTGGTTGGTACCCCCACTGTTGTTGTTGTTCTTTTGAATTTTTTGCTTGTTTTTAATGAGCATACTGATATGTAAGTGCTCTGGGGGGAATTCATGATGCTGCGATTAGTGAAAAGCAAACTAAGATTTATGAGTTGCAAGTGAATCTGCCCTACCAGCCTGGAGACTCTCCCGTCTGGTACTGAGACACTGCTGGTACTTTCAGTGCTTTTGTTTTAGTTTCCAATCTCTAAGCACATGAAGAAATATTAAAAGTTCTGAGGGCAAGGGTGGGAAACAGTCCACAAATCCCAAAGCTACATATTAGCACTAAAGGAAAATTGTATGATGGAAGTAGTTGAAAAATTCAGGAGTGTCGCTCAGCTTACTTGTGTTGAGGCCTCTTGCAATTTTCCTTGACTTGTTTTCATTTCCTTGATATGTTACTGACCTATAACTTCACCAGGCTACTCAACTAAAAGCTCACGAGTTTGCCTAATGTAAATGGCTGATTTAAAATCACCCTGGCTGGTGTGGCTCAGTGTATTGAGCACCAGCCTGCAAACCCAAGGGTTGCTGGTTTGATTCCCAGTCAGGACAAATACCCAGGTTGCAAGCCAAGTTTCCAGCCAGGTCCCCAGGTGGAGGCAGGTGAAAGGCAACCATACATTGATGTTTCTCTCCCTCTCTGCCTCTCCCCCTCCCCCTCTCTCACAAAATAATAAAAATTAAAATCTTTTAAAAATTAAATTAAAAATCAGCATACCATGTTACTCTCCTCCTCCCAAAGATCAAAGATTGCTCAATAAGGTCAAGAAGATTTAATCAATATACTGTTCTTCTATTTATTTATTTATTTATTTATTTATTTATGGAAGTAAAGTAGGCCCTTCCAAATTTACCAATGGAAAAAAAGTTTAGATCCCAAAAAGGATCTGACTCTCAGCTCAGGAAAGTTCAAAACAGATCAGCTTAGAAGCTATTATTTATATTTGCCAGGGCTCCCTCATCTTTCCCCCACAATCATCACAAATACATTATAGCCAATTTCTCCCAGTACCATATCCTGCGTGCATTGCTATAGACAGTCTTATTGGAAGTTTGTGTCCCTAGTCCAAAGAAAAGCAGGTCAAGTAGCAGGTTATTGCACAGAGTTAAAGATCTGACAGAAGGATCAATTATACCATCTGAAACCTGAAAAAAGATAATAATATCTAATAAGAAAAATTACCTCCAGTAAGTGAAGGGTTAACCCCTGGTCAATTTTGAGCCACTCTGCTGAGAGTACTAAGTGTACCAATTGGTGCCAAAGAGGGTGGCCCTTCTCTCAATGGGAACAGCCATCCCTTAGGAACTGGACTGTCAACACATTCTACCAGGGCTGTAATCGGCCAGCCAGAAGAAAGAGAAAGGGTCTGAGAAACTGTGGTAACCAAGCTTTGCTGGCACTGTACAACATGGTGACGGGAACTGCCTGGGCCATGAGAGAATGCTAATGAGCCTACAGCACTTTGCAAGGTGGGTCTGGAAAAGATCCCCCCAAACCAGCGGCCCTAGGGAGCACCTCACTGTGAGGCTCCCCTGTGGCTCTGACCAGAGGCTTCATTCACAAGGAAGAACCTAAACTCTGTGGCTTTGTTCCTTCTGTTCATCTGCCTCACAAACACTCTGACTCAATGTTCTTAGAGTCAGAGCAATTGCATCTAGCATATCTACCTAGAATGTCAATGTTTTCAATTTTTTTAAATGACATTTTGCACCTTAAAAAAAATCTCATTCTAAAATCTGAATGGTAAACATCTTTAAGAATCAGCATGGAATATTTTAAGTGTTCTTTGTGGATTCACATAAATTCTCCGCCTTCCCTTCTCATCAGAATTTATTCTGACTTGCAGAGAACATATTTGAAGAAGGCTGAGAACCCTGATGGACCATCCTCTGTGTGCAACCACATTCTGAAGGATGTAAATTGAATCTTTGCTGCCTGAGAATGCTGGACACAGGACTAAAATGCTCCATGGAAATTCACGCTCAAAACTCTCCCCCCTCTTTCTTTCTTTCTCTCTTTTAAGATTTTATTTATTATTTTTAGAGAGAGGAGCAGGGAGAGAGGCAGAGAGGGAGAGAGACATCAATGCGTGGTTGCCTTTCACCTGCCTCCAGCTGAGGACCTGGCTGGAGACCTAGCTTGAGACTTGGCTTGCAACCTGTTTATGTGCCCTGGCTGGGAATCGAATCAGTGACCTTTGGGTCCACAGGCCGGCACCTATCCACTGTGCCATCAGCCAGGGTCTCATCCCTCTTTTTAATGAGAGCTCTCACCCATTACCAAGACTCAAGTGCCCAAATGAGAGAAAACAAAAAAAATTGTAACTGTGATGTGAAAGTGTAACAGCTTGGGTTCTTTTCTCCTGTGTATGTCTTATTTACCACACTTCATTCTGAAAAATACTCTGATCTGAAATCAGATGAAGATGCCGGGCAGGGATGGGGAAGACCCCATTGAAAGATGGGAGTTATCCAGTTGTTGAGTTGAGCAGTAAGTTCATATATGTTCATGGTATTATTTAAAAATAAAATAATTAACTAATTATTATAAAATAAGAGAGCCATATAAGTGTCAGTAATGACAGACTTATAAGCCAAGGATTCCAATTCTAGACACCTGAGGGACGTTTAGAGGAAATGGTTAAGATAACAGTGTAGACAGTTAACTCTCAGACCTGACAGAGTTCAGCAAACTCTTTTGGGGATGCCTGCATGGACACGCAAACTGTGAGACTGCATGGAGCCCAGCATTTATAAGGACCCCACACTTTGTTGAATGTCCTATTATTGCAATCTTGAAATTCTTAATACTTTCTGAAGGAGTCCTGAATTCATGTTGCCTTGGGCTCCCACAAATGATGTAGTTAGTCCTGTCCCTAGGTTTCTAGGTATTAAATTTACCTACAGTTCCCCCAAATTTTGCCCTCATCCTATCTCCATATTTTTTAATTTTCTGCTTCTTATCCAACAAATTATTATTAATATAACGACCAGGTAAGCATCCTGGAGAAGTCTTATTTCCTATTATTTTTTTCTTTTCTATTACCCAAATCAATGCTGCCCAGGCTATAAGTGGGCATGCAGTTATCTATTGTACTTAAAATGCCACTTCTCAGATCAAGAATTTCTAATGAAAAGCCATTGAATGTTGCCACTCAAAAGGAATGCACCGCAGCCTCTCAATTTGTTTCAACTGCTGTGCAATGTAAATCCGTGTTCTCATAGTTGCCCAATTTCCACTACAACACACAAGCAAACAAGACAAATCCTCAGCAATTCTTTCTGGAAGGGAGAACTCAAGAGAAAGATTTAAGACACCCTCCTTTTCAGAGAAGCCAGCTAAAGAAACATAATGTAAGCATTTCGTGTTCCTGAAATGTTCTGTGGCCATAGTGATCAGGTAGAGAAACGTTATTTCAAGTTCAAATATAATTTAGCAATTGCCTCATGTGGCAGAATCTTTCCACCCCTAGACTCCAAAAACCCAATCAGACAAGTGGCCGTAATCTGACTCCCAGCGCATTGGGAGCAGCGGGCAGGCAATGAGAGGCGCACTCTGGCCAGGGAAGGCATGAGTGACAGACCCGCAGCAAGGCGGTGGGGGTAAGTTCTTCTTTGCCTTAAGGGAGCGCTGCCCTGGGCCAAAAGATGAAACTCACTCTTATGACAGAGATTTGTGCCTTCTTCTGGAGAATCTAGGAAGAAATTATAAGGCAGGTGGGTAGTTTTCTAGATCAGAAGACTGAGCATATTTTTAAGAGAGGCATGGAGAAGGTGGAAGAAAAGGGATGCTTTGTTGCAAAATCCTCCACGTATGTTCAAGACCTGCGGGGAGGGCAGGAAAATGACCCTATGGAAGGAAATCTAGCTGCAGGATTTTTCAGCAGAAAAATTACTCACTAGGAGTGAGTGAGTCAGGCTGGGTGTTCAGCTAGAATGAAATGCAGCCCTTTCAGTACAATCCCGGCACAACAACAAGCCCCCTTTGTTCCGGGACAAAAGCAGCAAAACAAATGGTGTTGATGCGTCTCCAGCGAGTGTGAACACCTAAGGGAACATCAGCGATAACAGCAAGGGGCTGTGAGAGTCACTGGGTCGGGCACTTTTAAGGCCACAGGTGTGTGTATGGAGCCAGGAAACTCGGGGGTTGACAGCCCACTGAGACTGCTCACTCTGCTCTGGAAGATCAGATTGTGTGGGCTTTCAAAAAAAGAGCTAAAGGCACTCTTAAGGAGTATATCTGTTTCGGTTTTGAGGGACCTGTTTTGATTGGGGGGGGGGGGTGTTGGCTGATGAAAATTTGCAACTGTAAGAGCAACTGAGTTTCTTCAGTTGGGTCCCTGGAGAGCTGGAGAGGCCGACAAATAGATGCTTGAAAGAATGAGCCGCGAGAGAGAGCGGGGAACTGGGCAAAGTGCGGGGAGAAGGGCTGCAGCCGGGAGGCGGCCTTTCCCACGGCCCGCCTCTGCCCAGGAGCCGCGCTGCTGAAAAGGGACCTGCGCGTCCTGCCCACCCCGCGTCCTTAGCGTTGTGCCCTGTCCGCTTCCCTTTTCCCTCTAAATCCGGCCACAGACGACCAGCGCCTGTGATCGCACCTTGCCCCCTTGCCATCCGGCTAGAGCCGTGGGCTGCTGGTGAGTTCAGAAGCCACTCTCCTAACTTCTTCCTCTATGTGAGTTGTTTAAGTTTCTCTCCCCTTGGAATATTTTTTTATTATTTATTCCTTTTAGAGAGAGGGGAAGAGAGAGAGGCACAGAGGGAGAGAGACAGCAATGTAAGGTTGCCTTTCATCTGCCTGCAGCTACAGACCTGGCTGGAGACCTGGCTTGCAACCTGGTTTTGTGCCCTGGCTGAAGAATGGAACCAGCAACATTTGGGTTCACAGGCCGGCGCCTTATCCACTGTGCCACCAGCCAGAGCCCTTGGAATATTTTTACTGTCTCTCAGGGCACCTTCCCCACCCCATTCCAAGGGCTGTTTTTGTCTCTTTAATTTTCTCTTCTAGGGAATGTGATGTCATTGCTCTCCCAGCTGGGGGTTTTTATTTATTTATTTATTTATTTATTTATTTATTTATTTATTTGTAATTACATGATTATTTTGAGGACCCTTGAAACAGGCCTGTCTATTCCTTCTCCTTCTGGAACCACCTGGGCTTGAGCAAAAAAATGGGTTTTTCTTCCCAACTCTGAAGGAAAGCCCTGAATCAAACCAGAGGGGAGCAGAGCTCCTAAAGGTCAAAGGAGAGCTCCCCTACCCCTTCCTGACACAGCATGCCCCACTGCCCAGCAGAACTAAGGCTCCTGGGGACACTGAGTGGTGGGTGGACGAAGAGGGTAGGAGGATGGATCTCACTCTCAGTAATATATCAAGGGACAGGCTGCAAGAACTCTAGTCTGTCAAAAAGGTTTGGCTTTCTTGCCTGATTCTTTTTATAGCGCCTGTGATTTTATACCAGGAGTCCCCTGCTAAATGCTCTCCGTACCCCTTCACTCTTGCTGCTATCACACGCAAAGCGTAAGGGCAAAAGTCTTCAATAATGGAGAAATTGAGTAATTGCTCACCGCCCCCCAAGGGGAATCCTGGTCATTTCTTTCCTGTATGAGCAGCTGCCATTCATATCCCCAAACCCCATCCCTTCCCAGCTCCAAAGATCTGTAGACAGTAAGAGGAAAATAGATAGGAGGAAGAAAGTGTCTTCACTTGCAAAGGCTGTTTTTCTGCGGGCACCCCCCCCCACCAGCCTCCTACCCCCGACTCCCAACCCCCGCTCAGCCCCTCCCTCCGCCCCGCAGAAGAAAGCTCCGCCAGGTAGAGGCACTCGAAAGCTGCCTTCGAAGGCCAAGCAGAAGTAAGAAAAGGCCACCAAGACTCTAGAGAAAACCCGCTTTCCATGGAGGCTTCTCCTTCCACGACCTTCGTGTGCCTTGCCCCACCCACTTTGCACACTCGCAGTCGCGGCGCTGGGCTGCCCCCCGAGGGTGGGCGGGGTGCCTGGGGCGCCGCTTGCAAACACTGGCCTCCAGGATCTCTGTAGGAGTTTGAGGGGTGACGTCAGGGGGTGAGAGGAAAAGGTGCAGCACCAGCAGGAACTGTTCCTTGACGCCGCAAAAGCCTTATGGAAGCCAGGCTGCAGAATTCCCTGGAGAGGCTGCTGGGCTGCCTGGAACCCCAGGGGAGGGAGGGCAGGGGCGGGTCTGAGCTGAAGGGCTGCTGTTTGTCCATCCGGCTACTGCCCAAGAGCCTGGCAACCGCCTGGGAGTGGCTGTTTGCCCCATGTCCCACCTTCTTCCCACCCTACCCCCACTCCGCCCCGGCCCTGAGACAGGCGTCTGGAGTCTGGACGCGGGCAGCGCGCCCCTTCCCGCGGGCTCCTCCCTCTGGCTGTAGGGGGTGGGGGGGTGGGGGTCTCGGGTCCCTGCTCAGGCCCTGCGCGATCCCACCTCCGCGGCCTGTCACCAGGGGATCCCCTTCCCCCAACGACTTTACCTTCTGGAAAAACAGACTGCCAGCGTGCCAGGCTCCCCAGCAGGGCTCCCCTGAATCCAGAATCTCTCCTTGGGGAGAGTGGAGGGCGAATCAATGCTCTATAAATCCATTTGCAGAATGCCATTTTGAACTAATAAACTACAAAACTGAAGGTTCCCTTGTCTGATTGCTTCATGTTCAAAATATCAATGGTGTATTAAAGTACATTGAAACTTGAAACTTGCTCTGAGGGAATTAACTGCAAAGTAAATCTATTTTATTCTTAATTCTTCAATGAACTTAATCAGACACGCTCTTTTCTAGTGACAATTCAGATAATTTTCAGTGAGACTGGAGTACCTTTTAATATTAAATCAAAGGACCCCGGAATAAAAATGTATTGACTAGTGGTTAAGGAAGTTATTAATTAGTTATAGATTTTTCCAGAAGCACTCTTTATTGGTATGCAAGTTACCTTTTTATTTTTTAAATATTTTTAATTATTATTTTTTTAGAGAGAGGGGAAGGGAGAGAGGCAGAGAGGGAGAGAGACATCAATGTATGGTTGCCTTTCATCTGCCTCCAGCTACAGACCTGGCTTGCAACCTGGTTATGTGCCCTGGCTGGGAATTGAACCAGCAACCTTTGGGTTCACAGGCTGGGGCCTTATCCACTATGCCGCCTGCCAGGGGCAAGTTATCTTTTTAGAGGCCCTCCCTCGGGAAGGGGGGCGGGGACAGGAGTGCAGGTCTGGTGTCTCCACCTGAATTCATAGACCCTGGTTTGGAAACTTCTGATGCTGATTTTCTTTTCTTTTTAGTAAGTGTGGACCTTTGTGTAGAAGAGAAAACATCATGGTGGCCTTCAAAGGGGTCTGGACTCAAGCTTTCTGGAAGGCAGTCACGGCAGAATTCCTGGCTATGCTCATCTTTGTTCTCCTCAGCCTGGGGTCCACCATCAACTGGGGTGGAACAGAAAAGCCCTTACCAGTCGACATGGTCCTCATCTCTCTTTGTTTTGGTCTCAGCATTGCGACTATGGTGCAGTGCTTCGGCCACATCAGTGGTGGCCACATAAACCCTGCTGTGACAGTGGCCATGGTGTGCACTAGGAAGATTAGCATCGCCAAGTCTGTCTTCTACATCGCAGCGCAGTGCCTGGGCGCCATCATCGGAGCCGGGATTCTGTACCTGGTCACACCTTCCAGCGTGGTGGGGGGCTTGGGGGTCACCACGGTAGCATCTTTCACTCTTATTTTCAAACTAGGATTTCAAACTTCTTGCAGACTAGACTCAATGACACCCTGGTGGCTGGAGAGACCTTACAAATTTATTCCCAGAAAATTTCTGATGATTCTTGAAAAGGGTGAAACTGATTCTAGCTACATTGCACATATGCATACAAGATCATTGTTTGCTGTTGAGTAACTTAAATATTACTAAGTTTCAGTGGCACAAAAATTGTGTTGGTTTATACCAAACTATATATTTAGCATAAGACATTTTCATTACAATTATTTATTGACCCACAAGTGGAAGAAGCAATTTGTTTCATGTCATGTTTGTGAAATTTTAAATGATTTAGGAGAAGAATCACACTTTTAAAAGTAAATTGGCATTTGGTTCTAGCTTGGTTCTTAGCTGATTAGGACTATCATTTATTAGCTCAGCACCAGGGTTGATTTAAAAGCACACACACACAGTTTAAATTTTAATTGCAATGTGTATTAATTAATTAAAAACTAATGAATGGATTTCATCTTTGCCTTACAAAATTACAAGACTTTTAAAGAAACTCTTTTATAAGTATAGCAGTGGCACATTTTGCTTCCTTTGTAGAAAATAAAAAACATTCAGCACAATCTTCTGCTTGGTCATTGTAAGAATAATTAATTACCTATGAGGCCCAAAACAAGTAGAAACGGATTCCTTTTGAGGAGTTGGGGGCAGTGTCTCAAATGGGATGAGGATAGAAGACTCAACAATCAGGGTTTTTTTTTTAATTACAGTTTACATTCAATGTCATTTTGTATTAGTTTCAGGAATACAGCACAGTGGTTAGATGATTACGTACTTTACAGAGTGGTCCCCTCTGTATTTCAAGTACCCAGCTGGCACCATACATAGTCATTACGATATTATTGACTACGCTGTAATTTACATCTCTGTGACTATTCTGTAACTACCAATTCATACTTCTTAATCCCTTCACCTTTGTCACCCCAGTTCCCCTCACCTCTGTCAACCATCAATCTGATGTCTGTTTCTAATTTATTTGTTTGTTTGTTTTGTTCTTTAGATTCCACATATAAGTGAAATCATAGGACTAACATCAGTTTCTACACTGATAAAATAGGTCTTTCATGGTGATACGTTATTATAGAAAATGTGTTCTTGCTTCAACTCAAGTGGAATATTTTTGCTCTTTCTAGGTTCATGGAAATCTCACAGCTGGCCATGGGCTCCTGGTGGAGTTGATAATTACATTTCAGTTGGTGTTTACTATTTTTGCCAGCTGTGATTCCAAACGGACTGATGTCACTGGTTCAATAGCTTTAGCAATTGGATTCTCTGTTGCAATTGGACATTTATTTGCAGTAAGTTTCCAAGTCCTTTTAAATAATTGACCCGTTTCATTTATTCTCACCCTGAAAATGTTGTGGTTTACAGCTGTAGCTCCTTAGAATCCAACCATGTCTGTTCATTTTAGGTGATTATTTTACTAACTTTTCAATGAGAATGTTGATATGGTAGCTAACATCTTGACAGGTCTCAATTCCTTGGTTAGTTACCATTGCAAATGGTAGCAAATTTCAATGAACGATACCTGTCAGTACACCTGTTTCAGCAAAATCTGAAGTTGTTTTTTGTTTGTTTTTTTTTTCCTGTAGATCAATTACACGGGTGCCAGCATGAACCCAGCCCGATCCTTTGGACCTGCAGTAATCATGGGGAATTGGGAAAACCACTGGGTAACTATCATATGGAGCACAGTTACCCGTGGAGCCCTTTTTCTTTTTCTCATTATTTTGCTCACTAGTTTCTCTTACTTCCTTCCAACCTTGACATTCTACTTTATTACATCTTTCATAAAGACTAGGGAGAGACTAGCACAAATCTGTTTCAAAACAGCTCTACTTATAACTGTTCTGAGCCTTCAGTAATAATCATTTTTTAAGCACTGCTCTGAGCACTGCATCTGACAGACGACAGACAGCAGAATACATGGTACATGGAGGTTGCCTGTGTGGAACAAGTTAAAATCAGGAGAGTGCAGTGAATATAGTTTTTAAATAATTGAAAGAAAAGCCTTCTTGGGAACAGAAAATATACTTGCAAAAAAGAGAGTGAAGAAAATGAATGAAATGCTTAAAAGCACTGCCCATAGCAAAAATATTTACCTTTTTTTGTTTACAAAAGCATAAACCCAATTAATAGTATGCAAGTTTGGAAGCATTTGAACTGCCGATGATGAGGAATAAATAGTGCAAATGTTTACACTATTATCACCACCATAGATGGAAAAGGAAATGACTTTTAGAAAAGGCATGCTTTGAGTCTCTTGCCTAACCTACCTATTAGTGTGGTGTTTCCAGAGAGCAGTGGTAGCCATTTTTAAATATCATAACACGTTTTTTTAATTGTTCTTTTTTTAAAGTGATTTTAATTAATTGATTGATTGATTGATTGATTTTTTTTAAGAGAGGGGAAGGGAAGGAGAAAGAGAGGAAAGGAACCATCAATGTTGTTGATTAAATAAAAGTTTTCCCTTATTATTATTTTATAACAAGCTTAATCTTATGGAAAGGAATGTACATTTTGTAGCAATGGTGTGTGAAATTTAGAACTAAGTTAAAAGTAGATGGATAGATAGATAGATAGGGTAGAAATAACAAAAATATTAATGGCATTATTTTACTTTTATTTATTTATTTATTTATTTTCAATGTATGGTTGCGTTTCACCTGCCTCCAGTCACAGACCTGACTGGAGACCTGGTTTGCAACCTGATTATGTGTCCTGGCTGGGGAATCGAACCTGTGACCTTTGGGTTCACAGGCCGGCACCTTATCCACTGTGCTACCAGCCAGGGCTACTTTTATTTTTCATGCCAGTATTTTCTATATTTGTAAGAAAAAAGTTTCTTGACCTTTATAGATTTTTAAAGTGACTTTAAAGTACATTGTGACTTTGTTTTGAAATAGCAACTTGAAATTCAGAATTTTTTATTTCTGACAATGCAGCTAGATGTTTTATTTAAAAGTGTTATGAGGAAGTGTCGTGACTATTTAGCATTCCCCAGTTTTTCCTGTGGGACTTGTAGTTTGTGGAATAGAACATTTCTAAGAAGATCTTACCAAAGGAACAAAGAGTAAAAACATTCAGAGGAGGGCTGGTCTGAAAGAGCATGGAGAAGGTAAACTCACAAGGTTTCTTTCAAGTTCAAGATAAGAAACTTGGTTCTTGGATCCACTCTACCAACATTTCCTCTGTTAAGTTTACAAGGTCTGTCCCAAAAGCATCAGCCAAGCAAACTTCTAATTATATTGACATTGGCTCGATACGTTCGGGACAGAACTTGTATGTGTTCAGCTTTAGCTTAAAGTTTGAAATTTCTGTAGATTTTGCAATAAGGATCCTGATTTTACTCTCCAGAGCATGTTTTAAGCCAAAATCCTTCATCATATTTTTTTTTTTCAAATGAGAGAAATATAGTGTAGTGGAAAGCAGAATAATAGCTCAAAAGGGTGGTTTGAACACAGGCAAACCTGAAATCCCAGCTTAGCCACTCGCTAAGCATAAAATCTTAAGCAAGTCTCTCGCCCTCTTGGAGGGCCAATTTTTTTATTGATAATATGAAAATAATAATAATACCTAGGTTATTGCTAGAATTCAGTGAGTTAAAGTACTAAGTACTGCTGGCTGAGAGACTGAGCTCAATAAACAGTGTATCTGTTGCCCAAATGAATCTGTTGAATGAATGTCAAAAATTCTACAGCATATATGTGCTCTAAAGCAGATGTTGAAGCTTATACACAATTCAAAACAATTCATTCTACACACATAAGTGATATGATAAAAGCTTCCATTTACTGAATTAAAAATCCTGTGGAATTTCTTGGTCATCCTCAGCTAACCATTATTTACAAACTCAGTCCAGGGTTTTTGCCAAAGATAAAATCATTCTGCAAGAAGAGTAATGAACAAACCAGAAAGTTTTCAATGAAATCAGATCACCAAATTTTAGAGGGGAGAAGCATGTAAGATAAATGAAGATGACTTATAGCCAGCCTAGTCACATGCATTTTTAACTTGTCCAGGAAACATGGACCGGGACAGGTTACTATGCAAATTGGACTATTAAATACATACTTTACAAGTACTTAATTAAATTTCAATTTAATCCTAATACCCCACAAGGTATGTATTATTAGGATTCCCACTATGCAGATGAGGAAATTAAGGTTTAGGAAGTTAAGCAACTGATGCAAATACTCACAAAAGCTAAGCAATGGAGCTGGGATTCTATCTTTCATACTATACTGAATAACTAAAGCTTCAAATGAGACAATCTGTACTATGATCTTGATTGTGCAAAAAACTAATGTAAGATGGCAAAATTAAGAAAATAAGATAAATACCCCCCTGAAATTCTTTTATTTTTTTCGATTTCAGCTGAAGAACTCTTATGTCTGCTTAATATGCAGTACCACCAAAGAGGAACTATCTTTACTTTAAGGATTATCAGAAAATGGAAAGAAAGTAATTAATGAGAGGAAAAGAGAAAACACTCTTTTCTTGTTTTCTGTTCAAATGTCACTTAACAAATAAGGATCTCTAATAAGGATTTCATGAATTTTCTATTTTTTGGATAGGAAAACAGAAGACTAAGTTTATAAATGAAATGATCTACATAGAACAAACTAAAATTTATTAGAACTAATAAAGGAGTTTCATTAGGTACCAGATATTAAAATCAACATACACAATTGATAGAATTCATATACAATGGCTTTCTTTTTTCTTTTCTATTTTTATGGCTTAATAATTTATTTTATTTTATTTTAAATGTTTTTTATTTATTTTGCTATCACAGTCATCCCAACTTTTACCCCTTTACCCGCCTCCATGCAGTACCTCCCTCTCCCTCCGGCAATGACCCCTTTAGTTCATGTCCATGTGTCATGCATGTTAAGTTCGTTGGCTTCACTGCTTCCTTTATTTTTCTTAACATCCACTGTCTATTCTGTAATCACCAATGTGTACTTTTTTCCTATCTTTTTTAATCATTTATTTTTGTTGTATTTTTACCATTATCATTTATCTCCTTTCACCCCCTCCCACCTCCCTCATCCCTCTGCCCCCTGCAATCAATACACTGTTATCCATGGCCATGAGTCCTTTTCCTTTTTTGCTTGATCTCTTCATCCTCCAATCACATCCCTCCCCCAAAGTGTCAGCCTACTCGCTCTCTATGAATCTGTCTCTTCTTTCCAATTCTGCTCTTTTTTTCACGTGCGGCTCATGATACATGACCCTCCTTAATTTAAGTCAGCTAAATTCTATATTCATGAGTTGTTCAAAAGAATAGTTTTCCTCTAGCCCTGACTGGTGGCTCAGTGGATAGGTACTGGCCTGCAAGCCCAAAGGTCACTGGTTCAATTCCCAGTCGGGGCACATAACCAGGTTGCAAACCAGGTCCCCAACTAGAGGCAGGTGAAAGGCAACCATACATTGATGTTTCTCTCTCTTTCTTTCTCCCTCCCTGCCCCTCTCTCTAAAAATAATGAATCTCTTTTAAAAATAACAACAACAAAAAAGAAGTTTTTCTCTACTTACAGTCTATAACGCTTCCATCTTTCCCCCAGATATATTGGGTTGGGCCAATAATAGGAGCTGTCCTTGCTGGTGGCCTTTATGAGTATGTCTTCTGTCCAGACATTGAACTCAAGCGCCGTTTTAAAGAAGCCTTCAACAAGGCTGCTCAGCAAACCAAAGGGAGCTACATGGAGGTGGAAGACAACAGGAGTCAGGTAGAGACAGAGGACTTGATTCTAAAGCCTGGAGTGGTGCACGTCATTGACATTGACCGGGGGGAGGACAAGAAAGGGAAAGACCCCTCAGGAGAAGTATTGTCTTCGGTATGACTAGAAGAAAGCACTGGAAGCAGACAAGAATCCTTAGAACTGTCCTCAGATTTCCTTCCACCCATTAAGGAAACAGATTTGTTATAAATTAACATGTGCAGGTTTGTTGGTTCATGTCATTTTATTCATTCTAGATAATAACATTTCATTATTCACCAAGGAGGAATGGAAGAAACCTATTGTGAATTCCAAATCTAAAAATGAAATATTTTAAAAATGTCCCCAAAGCAAATACATATCTAGTGTATCTAGAATAATGAATTTAAAAAATGTATCAGGATTTGGTTAAGACTTGCCTGACAGAAAATATAGACAAGCCTATGAGCTTATTCCTCCTCTATGGAAATTGGTATTATTGATTCTCATTTGAGTATTCCATTAAATCAAGTTTATCAATGGCAAAGTACAGTATGTCACAGAGTTGTGCACATTCAAGAAAGGAAATACAACAAACTACCCTTACTTATAAACTACCTCAACATAAGAATATGTTAACAAGGGTTATTGCTAATAAATCATTTCCACTTGTATTTCAAACACCAAACATTAAACCCAAACTCCAATTTATAATATTCCTTCCTCCTCTTCAATGACCAAGACAATGTGAAACTAAAATCCAGAAATTGGAAGAATGTTCAGAAACCCTGTATATCTATTAGTTCCACCTAATAAAGAATCCAAATCATAAGAGACACCTATTGAGATTCAGGACAGATTCACAAGATCTTACGGGGGTGGGGAGAAAACTACCATCAGACAGAAGTCATAAGGAAAAAGGAAATCTGAATTCTGGTATCAAATAGTTGTTCTGTTTTCAGTGCACATTCTCAGATCCACCACATGAGGTGAACAATCTAAACTTCTAACCACTTAACCACTCTGCTTATTTTTTTTCAATTCATTGACAAAACTGGGGGTTTTGTTTGTTTGTAACTTTGGTTAGCTATGTTTAAACATTAGCTGAGACATAATTTTTATAACAAGAACATAACTAGGTGAGCCTGGACTTTTTGTTGATAATTAAGCGCTGTCCACTCTAGAATGCGTAAACCAGTCCTGCCCAGTCCCAATTTCTGAGGCTCTCTCGTGTCTCCTGAAATTAGCTGTGCATGTAATGATATTTTAATGAATTAAAATGCATGAGAGACAAGGAACAACATGGTTGTAAAGTAAAATGGTGAAAATATCAGAACATGCCATTTTTCAAAGCTGACCAAGATGATCAAGGTTTCATTTGTAGGGATATTGTAGATAGCCCAATACGTTTTTTAAGTATTTTTATTACTGACTCATTTATTTGTCAAAATAGTTTGTTTTTTGTGTACTGCTTTGCCCTATGTCAGTAGAATGGAATCTGAAAGC
Source organism: Noctilio leporinus (assembly GCA_004026585.1). NCBI lineage: Eukaryota > Metazoa > Chordata > Mammalia > Chiroptera > Noctilionidae > Noctilio > Noctilio leporinus. Next base: position 58,528 of record PVIW01005716.1, read on the forward strand.
CCCAGTTTCTATCATCTTAATTGTGTAGTCTAGCCTTTATCTTAGACAAAAAGCTGCAAATGTCAATTTCATTGAACAAAAGCTAATAGTAAAGCAAAATCCTCTCACTGTAAACAATGGCTTGTAAATAGCTGACAAGGACCTTCTTCTCTCATGCACAGTCCCAACTGTGCACCACTTTTTATTGTTAATGGCAGTTGTGTGTTTATAGCAGTGAGATAATAATGGACCACTATTAAACCTGATTCTCTTCGGTGCTAGGAAAGTGATGTGTGAGATGCCCAGAGAGTGATCACAGCAGTGTTGTGCCTGGGAGTGCCACCAGAATTTTTTTATAGCCTTTTTTTGTTATTTTTGACCCTTTTCTCAGGGGTGTGGCCAGCCACACCCTCTGCCAATGACACAATGTTCCCTGTTTGGAGAAACACCTATAGGCACTAGGTGCACTTCTAAAGATGGTTTATGCCAGCCTTTTTAAATGTTTGCATAATATACCACTAAAGACTTAAAATCGGTGGTGGTTCCACTGAAAAGATCATTTGCAAACATATCAGTTCAAAACTAGGTTAACAGGGAAAAGTTAAGCAGATTTTCCGAATACACTCACAATTTACAGGCTCATAATTATTGTTATCCAGCCACATGTTTTACTTCTTAAAAATCACTTTTCCACTCACTTCCAGTTAGAGCATTCAGTAAGTTAGTGCTTAAAAAAAAAAAAAAAGAAAAGAAAAGCATACATAAGGGTTTTGTACTTTGTTTTTCAGCAGCTAACACAGTAGGTATTTAAAGCAAGTGTTAATTAATAAAAATACATACATTCATTTGGAATTTAAGAAAATGAATAATTTTCTCTTAATCTTTATTTTGGTCAATATTTTTAAGAGCATGATTTCAACGACTACAGAGGGAAGGCAATATAAATGTAAAACCGTAAAATGTATTTTTGCATTCTACAATTTTAGAAGCATGAAAGCTTTAGCACTTTTTTTTCCTGCATGTGAGACAACATATTTTGTATTTCACTCAAGGCTCTGCCAGTAAAAAGTAATGAAATTGTACCTTTCTAATGACATCGATGCAGCAGGGGTCTATTGCCTTGTGGATGGCACCAAATTATCCAAGTGTATTAGGAGACTAGGGCTTTTCCTTTAATCCCTTCTTATTAATGAAGTGCCTGGTGCTGCTCCCAGGAGAGTGCCACTGACAGATACACAGAAAAGAGATCAGAGAGAAAAAAACTGGAAGGACATAAATGAATTATACCCAGGCAGGAAACGATGCCAAGCGTCTCTCCCCTAAGGAAAAGTACAACTCGTGCCCCCAAACTGCAAGGTGGTCCTACCCTGAAAATGTGTATAGTGTATCAAAGAGTTGTAAGGGTAAGAGTCACTTTTTAAGTTTTCAGGGATTTCTTAATAATTCAGGGCCCAGAATTTGAATGAATGTTTTCATTGTTAAAGACAACATTTTCTTCAGAGAGTCCTAAATTTTTACCTTGGATGGAAGTGTTTTCTTGTTCCTAAGAAGTTGCCTAGATTTAAGATTTCTATACTTTGTTTCTGCCATATGATGCTTTTCATAAATTCTTATACTTTCTATAGTCTGACCATTTTCCTAATGCTGTTGAGAGATGCTAGCTACACTTGCCTCTCAGTCTTGAAGATTTTACAAGATCGGAAATATTTGAATAATACAGATGATGGAATTAAGCTGTTGGGTTGTTTATTTGAGGACTGCTGCCAAATAGCACAAAGAAACCAGGCAACTCACTTACTGGTTTAAATTCCAAAATGAACAGGAAAACATCAAAATAGAGTAGCAAATTCAAATGCTAAAATTAAATCTGCTGAGGCCCTTTATTGTAGCATGTTGACATTATCTCCACTTGTGAACCTTTAACAAAGAAATTGTCTTTGTGACAACTGGTGATGACATTGGGAGCTCAATAGACCACCTTATGAAATAATATAAAGCCAATATAAATTTTCATCATAAGCTCTATAGAATATGAAAATTCAGAATATTTTACACCACAAGTAATAGTAATTCTGTCTTTCATGGTATGGTTATGGCATCAACATTATTAGGAAGATATGGTTACTACCTGGAAAGTATATCAAAACTCATGTTCTTTACCACAAATGTTATTTCTTTGCATTGGTATTGTAGTACTTTACAGATCACCCCAAAAAACCAGTAACTTTTGAAGCCCATAATTTTTCAGAAATATGTGTACATGGAAGACATTTAATTCAGGGCTCAAAATCTATGGCTGCTCACTTTTGCAAACAACTGTAGTTTATAAAATATATTATCAAATAAATGTTATACAACATGTACAATGAACATTAAATTTAAGAGCACATATAGTGTTACCCATGCATGTTAAAATCCAAGAGCTAAAAAAGTATATTTAATTTATAGAACCCACTGGAATACATTTCTAGAGTCTCTTCAGGATTAATTAAATAAACAGGCAATTTATGAAAATATATAAACAATTGTTTATCACTTTTATGACCCAAATCACAATGAAATTGTAATTCATGATAAACTGGTGAAAATAAACTGAGCATATGGTTATATTCACAATAATTTATTAACTAAAATGTTATTCCAGTGTTAGAGCTAATGTTAAAGAGATTTACACTGTAATGTTTAATATTTGGAACAATCTATTAAAGTATTAGCATTGTGGTTGATTTCCATGAATTATGTTGTATCTCATAAAACTAAGCTTGTGCAAATAAACTTTTTAATGTTTTAAAAGGTAAGCATTGTACTTGATGATGTTTAAAAATTATTCATAGTTTTTACAAGTTAGATCTTTGTTTTAGATTTTATTTATTTACTTATAGAGAAAGGGGAAGGGAGGAAGAAAGAGAGGAAGAGAAACATCCATCAGTTGCAACCAACTGGAATCTGGCCCACAGCCCAGTCATAGGTCCTAATTGGTAATCAGACCTTTGGGTTCGCAGACCAGCACTCAATCCACTGAGCCACACCAGCCAGGGTACCAGTTAGGCCTTAAAATTACCCTTTAGAATGACCAAGAAGACTTGGATATTTGAGTATAATCAACACCAAATGAAATGTTGATGAGATCCACATAGTAAAATGTATTTTTAAGAACCTGCAGATGGAGTATACGCTGTGGTAGGCTCTGATGTAGACAGTGAAAATTAGGTTTTCATGGGCTTAATTCAAAATGTCCACATCTATACAAAATAGGTCATTGAATACCAGCTATCATGATGGTGATTCTAAAAGTGAAGACAAACAACTATTAATCAAATGAGTATGGTATTGTCAAATTGATGATCTATCCTTAGGGCTTTCGGCAGATTCTGCCTATGCAGATGGATAATATAGATACAATGAGTACTGGTTTACCCCCTTGGGTTCTTGGTTTGAGGGGCTTCTCAATTTTGATGCAAAAGGACTGAGGCCAATGCAACCCATAAGATTAGTAATAAATGATGCCTTTGGAACCAGGTGGATATGAGCTTCTCTTTTAACATTTGTCACATTGTAGTAAAATTATTTGAGTAAATTTGTCTTCCCTACTAAGCTCTAAACTCTGTAAGGGCTAAGAGTTTGTATTATTTATTCTGTATTCCCCAGCCTCAGTCTGGAGCACTAGACTTGATATTTCACAGAATAAATGCTTGTTTCATGAATGAATAAAGAACTTAAAGACTAGCTTACAATTTGTAGAAAATGGCACAAGGTATTATAACTCAATCTAGTTGGTTTTACTGTTATATAGATGTGTACTATATATTTGGAGTCCTATAATTCCAGTTGGGGAGCTGAAATTAGTTCTAACACTTAAGAAAAGCAAAAGGAAAAATGCACAGAAAAAAATGAAACACTAATTGGATTTCTAAAATTTATACCTAATGTGCAGGCAACAAGACATGTTTTCATTGCTATATTTATACAATGGCCAGATGTTAGATAAAATTTAGCTCAATGAGTATTTCAGCAAGAAAAGTATTTTAACGAGCATGGGAATCTAGAAATATAAATGTCAGCCTGATTTTACATAATTATCCTGCTTGGAAAATGTCCAAAACAATATGCCATCTGAATTAATTCTTACTATTTGTTAGTTTTCCTACTTCTTCACTCCTCAGGCTTAAAGATACACTGAGGACTCTAAAAAGCTGAGTTGAGTTATGCCACCTCAACATGTACAGAAGTCACTGGCATTGATGTTTGCAACCTTTGTGCACAGCACAGCGATGGTACATAGCTAGTGCACAATAAATGCAAGGTATATGGGTAGATGGATGGATGGACAGATGAGTAAAAGAAGTGCTCCAGAAAAAAAAAGAGGAAAAAAAGAAGAGAAAAGGAAAAAAAAAAAAAAGAAGTGCTCCAATTTGGAGGTATTAAGCTAATCTGTGAACAGGTGAAAATCATAAACTGTATTCCTCCTTCCCTTAAAGCATTGCCCAAGAATCTGAATGGTAACGGAGGGATGCATGGACTAGATTATCAATTATAAGCATACAAAACATACATTTGGTCTTGAAGGCTCATTGTGAGGTAAGCATTACTCATTGTTCTTATTTCCAATCATGAGAAAACCAAGTGTCAAGGTGATTAAGTAAATTACCCAAAATTATGCCTAGTGGTAAAGCAGAAACTGGAACCCACATCCTAATTAATCCCAATCACCAGTGTTATTTTGCTAAATCACACAAAGTTCTCCCATTCATCTGTCAGCAAACTTTCCCATTAGACATATTTCCTTCAGAGGCAAGAAATATAGTCTAGCCATACTAGTGGAAATCCTGATCAAAACACCAACAAGGAGCAATAAATTATATACCATAGACCTGGCATACATATTACAGACCTCAGAAAAGGTCACAAAAAGGAGAACAGGACTGACTACTGCAATGACTTTATTTTAGGATATTTTGGATAATTTAGAAAAGTTTTTATTGATTTGTTTAGGAAAATATTATGAAGACCACTATTAAAGATGTTTCATTTGGCCCAGAGAGTTGAGAATTAATTGCAAAGTTATTGATAAGGTCTTCCATATTTCAATAATAATAATAAATTTCCAACTATTGAACGCTTACTATATACCAGAAGTATACTTTACACTGTGTACTTATTTGTCATAGAAACTTTATGAGGTAATTACTGCTGTAATGCCCATTTATAGGTGAGGAAACTGAGGTCTAAGAAGGGTAAGTAACTTGTTTAAAGTAAAAGATCTACTAAGTTGTAAGATAAGATTTGATCCCTCACAGTCTATCCATAGACCCTATGTTAGCCACTGCCTTCTATTATTCCTTACCTGTGGTATTTATTCTAAACTTCCAATTGTTCCAGCTTTCATATCTGTTTTTCCTGAGCCATTGACTTTTCATATCCAACAGAGATTGCAATGTGTTTGAACCTCTCCGTTTTCCCGACTTAACCTCTGATTATCATTTGGACCACCTCTGAAGGAAGATTTCGATATTAAAATGCAAATGTCATAAAGATAAACCAGCTAAACTTACAAAGTATTTTTGAAAGGAACTTTGCATGGCCAAGAAAACTCTTTCTTTAGTGAGAGCCTGGGTATGACAGAAACCTCTTATACAATTACCTTCTACTTTTTAACTCAAATTTTCTGATTGGTCTTTAATTGATCAAATTTGACAATTTCTCTTTGCCTTTCATTCAGACAAGTAATATGCATTTTAATTCTTCTTTATTCATTAATCACTTAATATATCGACACTATTTTGTCCAAGGCTCTACAAAAATTTTTAATTAATTACATTTATTTATTAAAATGTATTTTATTTAAATAAGATAATATTTTAACAAGAGAATCAATGAAATAGTGTTTAATAATACTTAAACTAGTCTATAATGACTTACCCTAGGTAAGGCCATAAACGGCATTTTTAAAAGTCAAATAAAGATATTTCTGGGTGGTCCAAATTATTATATTGTTAAAATGTCAACCATTATGGGAAATAATTGAATAGAATGACCACAGCCAATTCTTTCCCTTTCCTTCAATGACAGAAGAGATATTTTCTTTTTTTTATTTTAATTTTTTAAAAATGTTTTATTTCATTATTTTTTAGAAAGAGGGGGAGGGAGAGAGGCAGAGAGGGAGAGAGACATCAATGTATGGTTGCTTTTCACCTGCCTCCAGCCACAGACCCGACTGGAGACCTGGCTTGCAACCTGGTTATGTGCCCTGGCTGGGGAATCGAACCTGCGACCTTTGGGTTCGCAGGCCAGCACCTTATCCACTGAGCCACCAGCCAGGGCCGATATTTTCATTTTTAACTTAGAGCTGAACACATCTAGCACCTCCCCATTTCCAAACTATAGAACTGTAGACTAAGTCCCCAACTATTTTGACTCAGGCAATTTTTTTAAATATTTAAAAATATAAGCCCTGGTTGGTGACACAGTGGATAAGGTGCCAGCCTGTGAACCCAAAGGTCACTGGTTCAATTCCCCAGCCAGGACACATAACCAGGTTGCAAGCCAGGTCTCCAGCCAAATCTGTAGTTGGAGGCAGGTGAAAGGCAACCATACATTGATGTCTCTCTCCCTCTCTGCCTCTCTACCTTCCTTTCCCTCTCTAAAAATAATAAATAAAATCTTAAAAAATAAATTTAAAAATATAAAGATGTACAATCAACGTTTGTGATAACATTTGTTTAAACTTTGGGGCCCCAAAACAAAAAGAAAGGGAAAGAGAAGAGAGAAGGAGAGAGGGAGTGGGGGGAGGGAAGAAGGGAGGGCAGAAGGGCAGGTGGGGGGGAACCCAATTGTGCTACAAAGTGCAAAGTGCAAAGTGCAGGGAGAGGGCTCCCCACCCTCCTGCTCCCACCCAGGGAGTTGCCAAGACAGCAGTTGCCCTGCTGTGGAAAAGGTCCCTGTGCTAAATGTGAGTGTCCTTGTCCTCTGCCAACAGTGCCCCAAATACTAAAACTGGACTATGCATTGCCTTCAACAAATGTTAGACCTCATGTCATTTTAATTGTCAAAGCATCAAGCTAAAGGGAAATAGACCCCTTCCACGAGATAAAAGGACACTAGATCTTGATTTTCAGCAACAAATACAGGATGAAAACAGCATCTTCCCATTTCTCTCAAGAAGTCTAGCTTCTGAAATTTATTTCCTTAAAAAAGAAAACTTATGGACCTAAATTTTTAGCACATGGCTCCTAGAAACGATTTGCCATATCAAACGACTCCAGGATTTCAATGTCAAAATTTATCACAGAAGACATAAGTTTTATCTTGTTGTTTCAAAAGCCGATCTTATGGAAACAGTCCCAGAACTGAAGGATGAGAGAGGCGGAAATTTCTCTAGTGACCTACGTAAGGAAGGGTTGAGAAAAACCTAGCCTTTCTTAGCTGAAAAATATTCTGCCCTGTGGTGTTGGTACATTGTGGTTAAATCATTCATATTCTTTGAACTCTAATAAAAAATTCTCATCAAACAATGATGACACTTTCATTTCATCAAAGTTTAATCACAAGAGTGTTGTAAGTCTGATTTTCTTCATCTCAGTTCAAATTGAAAGTAATTGTCAGATATCATTTTAACTCCTCTTACATGTTTCTTCTCACATTATCATGCCCATTTTGTTCTCTGAGAGGCATGTCATTTTTTTTCCTATTATTCAAGCAATTTAAAGAAAAAAACAAGATTGCCTACTTACAAATAGTACACTTAAGGCCCATTTTTAAAAGCTTTTGAGATCACTAATTAACAGGAATGGAAGATGTTTCCTTGAAAGAGACACCAGGGACAATAAATTCTGACTATGGAATTGTTTGATGTTGAAAAAACACTTAATTGCTTGAATTCTTGATGGTTTCTAATTTATTTTTTCATAGCAACCCCCAGATTGATGGACTTAAAACACACAACAGCCGAGGTAAATACAAGCTTGTTTTATTTTCTTCCATTAACATTTGGGGAAAATAACCCTGCCTTAGTCATGGAGCTTCTGAGATCTGGGAGCAGGGAGAGGCAGACCCTTCCTGGGGATGGCAGGGGAGCCCTAACCACTACTTTCAAGGATACATGAAGAGCTAGCAACAAAATCCAAAATGACTGTGGGATTAGGGATAGTATGTGTGCTGTATTTTCTGTGTTTTCCACAATAGGCATGTCAGAATCAGAAAGGAAATGAATGGCATATTTATATAAACCTAAGAGGTCTGACAGATATATGTCAGAGGGGTACATGTGTCTCAGATTCTCTATTTTAGCTCTTTCTTTGCTTGCTTATCCTGACAATTGATTATAGTTTGAACATAGAAAATTTGGTGGCCAGGCAGTGGGTAAGCTTTTTCAATCAGGAACTCGGATGTTTTGAATCTGGTACATGCGCTGGGATGGTTCCTTCCACCCTACTTTCTTTCCATTTTGTCTGGTCTCCCTCCTAGAGCTCCTATTTTGCAGATATTGCGTCTCTTGACTATATCAGATGCTTTACTCAAATGGCTGGTTACCTCACATTTCCGTGTGGGAAACAAATTTTCCAAACACAAGTATGGGACTTCTCAACTGTGACCTTCATTGCTGGGTGATCTGACTAGGTAGTTTAGGTGAGGAAGCCTTGATATCACAATCTCCAGGCTTTGTTGTAGGCTAGTCAGATTCCCCAGAGAAAGCTCTTTGGTCCCCTGCATGGAAGGTGAACTGGTTGCTCAGTGTCTGGAAGCTGAATGTGAGAAGCTGGAGAAATGGTATCAACAACCCAGTGCTGTATACATTCCCTGAAGCCCTTGTTTTTAGTATAGAAAATGAATATTCTCCCTCCTCAGCTGAGCCCGGTTTCTCTCTCTAGAAAAAGTAAATCCTTTCTCTTGCCTGGGTTGTCGGTTGTTGAGTTGACAAATCTGGGTACCTGGCTACTTGAAAAACTAACTTTCAGTCAATTGTCCTCATTTTAGTCTACCTGACTTCTACAAGTTCCAGGAGGTACCTGTTTCTGAGTTGTGGATTCCAAGTAAATTGAGTTGGGTTTCACCTTTCTTTACTTTAGATTAACCTTCAATTATCTGTCACTCACCCATCTGCTTTCCAGATTTCGAAATACTCTATAGTTATTGCCTCCTTTTCTGTTCAAACTACCCTTTGAAATGTATGACTTAAAAAAAAATTGTGCTAACCTGCTTTCTTTACACCAAAGTTGTCTAATTTCTTCTGTTCTCTGTTCACTATTACTTTCTCTGAAGCCCCTAGAGCCCACGTTGGGAGCCTCTGCCACGCCCCCTCTACCCATTCCGTGCTCCTCCTATCAGATCTGTGCCTGTGGGCGTGGATGGGACCAAATCGCAAGTTTATTTTTGTCTTTCTGTCCCTTTAACCTTTTGTTCAGTGTCAATAGTTCTCCCCCATCCCTGGTAGGAAAGGTGGCAGGCCCTTATGATTTTCTGCTTACATAAAAAGACGGTTCTATGATCATTTTAATTCGCAAAGCTAGATTCCCTAACCGGAGTGTTTCTTGACCAAAATATGAAGCAATGCCTCAACTTTCAAAGTTAAGACTCTCCCCGTCCCCACCCCACCCCCACCCCACCCCCACTCCCCAACCCTAACTGAGGTCTGCCTGGGCCGCGGCGGGCTTGCAGAAAGGAGGTGCGACCACGTCGTGCTCCGCCCGTCCCAGCTCCCCTCCGCTCCCTTTTGAACCCGGCTCATTCATCAGTTGTCAGAGGGGAAAGAAAACAAAGTTACCAGATTTAACAAATAAAAATACTCGTTGAGTAGCTTTGAGCTCACTGGGCTGGCAAGGGATATTGCTGACTCCTTTCCCCATAGTCTGTATTTGTTCTGCTTTGTTATTTTAATTATTTGGGATGCCCGTTCCTAGAGGCTCCTCAGCTGCGAGACTCGGCATGAGCTGAAGGGGTTGTGTTCCCTTTAGCAGGTTGCCGTCAGCCTCCGCCCCGGCTCGCAGCAGGGATCAAGAAGTTTCCAGCCTGGCCCTTTCAACGAACTCAGAACTCAGTGGGCGAAGCAGCCGGTCACCGTAGATGTCGCCCTCTAGGGTTCCCAAGTAAGAGTTAGACCCCAGTCCAGGGAGACCCTCCATTCCTAAAACACACAGCAACTCTCTAAGTGACCACATTAAAAGCTTGAGGTGAAGAGTAGGCTACTCCCTTCCTGTCTTACTCCTCGGGGTAAAAAATTGGGGATTCTGATACCATTTCCTCCGAGGAAATCCTTCTCATATTCTTCTTTCTGCTCTACAGACTCATACAGCCGTCATCCCGAGGATTCCAAAAGTTAGGAGACTAGTTCTACTGTATTACTTTATAATAGGTGTCAGGGAGACACATAATTCCACATTGACTTTGTTCCACGTTGCTCCACATTGTTCCACATTGACTTTGATACACCGTGTCTATTTTATCACATCCTGCTTAGTAGAAACAGAGGCAGGAAGAGTTCATTTCCAAAATTCTTTTCCACTTGATTGTCTCCACCCACCCCCTAGTTCATAAAACTCATTGAGAATAAGAGATCACTGAAGCATCTGCAGAACCTGCACACAGATGGCACACAGACTTCAATCTATAAATATTTATTGGTTGATGACTAAATGACTGAATGAATGATTGCCATTACAGGTTTTCTAACAGGCTGTTATACAACAAATGGCCTTCAATTATTTCTTCTTTCTTTACCAGTGGGCATCCAAGTTTTAGTTTGAATTTGCAGGTGTCAATTTCAGTTAAACAGACAGAAGTGCAAAGTCTTGAAACAAGTTACCAGTGAAGATCTTTAATATCTCTTTTTCAAAAGATTTTAAAATGGGATCAACATCCTCCTATTTCAAATGGCTCAGGGATTCTCTTTGATAAGGAGTCACATGAAATAACCAATTGGAGAGATGCTATAACCATTAATTCTTTGAAAATACAATCGCTTTGTCTCATTTCTCTGATAAAATTGAAACTACATTAATAGAAAATTAGGTTGATCAGGCCTCTTTTCATTGTTCAAGTCAAGTAAAACAGGTAGAATAAACAAATTATATCCTATTCTCAAGTTTTATGATTCTATGATATGAATAGTGGAACATAATTTGGACTTTTCCAATTACTTCAGTAATTTCCAGTTTTAAATAATTGGAACATATTAGTTTAGAATTTTTTTACTGAATCATTCCCACATTAATAATCATTTTGTTGTAGTTACTCAAAAAACAAGTTATAGAGAAAATTTCAGATCACATGAAATTTATCTAATACACCACCTAAAATGTTTTTTCTTTCTAACCTATTATAATGGGGTTCATGAATTTACAATATGTAACCCTATGTGCTTCCCCAAAGAACTGGAGGTAGATTTCAATTTTTAATTGAAGAATAACTTTGCATAATAACATTATATAAATTCCAGATGTAAAACATTATAAATATTTAATAATGGGTAAAGAGGGTCACATATATGGTAATAATGGAAACTAGATTTCTGGTGATGAGCATGCAATAGATTTCAATTTTTTAAAACATAATCAGGCCCTGACTGGTATGGCTCAGTGTATTAAGTATTAGCCTGTGAACTGAAAGGCTGCAAGTTCAATTCCCAGTCAGGGCACATACCTTTGTTGGGGGTCCCAGGTTGGAGGCATGAGAGAGGCAACTGGATTGATGTTGCCCTTACACGTTGATGTTTCTCTCCCTCTCTTTCTCCATTCATTCTCCCCCTCTAAAGAAATAAAATATTTTTTAAAAGCATATTCAAGTACACAGGATAAATTTGAGAAATAACAGACTTTTGACAGAATAATGCTTATGTACATCAAGTCAGAGATGAGGTATTTGCTGCCCTTAAGCACCAAGTTTTAGCTCTAAAATGTCTACTATCAAGTCAAAAGAGGAAACGTAGTGGCCTATATTAAATCTGCCATGACTTAAAAGGAAAATGGCCAGTTCTCCAACAATTACTATTTTAGCTTTTGTACTAAATTCTAAGAATCATTTATTCTTGACTTTTTTTAAGATTTTATTTATTATTTTTAGAGTAAAGGGCAGGGAGGGAGGAAGAAAGAGAGAGAAATATCATGTATGGTTGTCTTTCATGGGCCTCCAGCTATGGACCTAGCTGGAGACCTGGCTTGCCCTGGTTATATGCCCCAGCTGGGAATCAAACCAGCGACCTTTGGGTTTGCAGGCCAGCGTCTATCCACTGAGCCACCAGCCAGGGCTATTCTATGTCTTTATAAAATAATAACTAATATGTATTTAATGGCTATTATGGACCAGGCACTTTTCTAAATTCTATATATGCATCAATAATTTAATCATCATAATAGCACTGCAAGATGGTTTATTACACCTGCTTTACAGATTAAAAAATGAAGGCACAGAGTGAGAAGATGACCATCATTATAGCTAGAAAGAAGCAGCCATAATCCAGGTGCCCAAAGTCCCTGCTCCTGACTGCCAAACTGCATAAAATCTTCATCAGTGGCTCCACAGATGACCTCAAAGGCCTCCACTTCTTAAATCAGCATTCAGTCAAGTCCAGGGGCATAATATTGAACCTAATAAAAGCATTTGCACTATAAGAACTTAGCTAATGACACAAATTATTCATTACTCACTATATCATAAAAGTAGAGAACAGCAAATCTACAGGAATAATTATAACTTACATTAATAAGCACTAATTACACACCAGCCATGGTGCCAAATTGATTAGATGCATTATACAACATAGTCTGTAATCAGTCTGACAAAGGAGGTGTTTATTTACCTATTCAGTCAAAAATGTTGATCTTGTAGTGCAGATACCGTGTTAAATAATGGACCACAGTGATGAACAAAAAAGTATAGTGCTGACAGTTTATATGCATTAAATTATCAGAAATAAATGCATAACTATAAACAGAAATGTGGTAAAGAAAGATACATTGTGTTATGTATGATATCTTGTACAAGAAGATTGGGAGGGCTTCCTTGTGGAGGTGACATGTGAAATGAAATCTGAAGGTTGTGTCAAAGTTGATTAGGGGAGGAGGAAAAGGCTGTGAGACATAAGGAAGCATCGAAAACCCTGTGAGAGCAAGAGCAAGAGAACCAGATACAGATAGACGGACAGACAGACAGACACAGAGAGATTAAATTGCCCAACAGCAAGAACTGCTGAGGGAGAGCGCCAGGCATCTGTCACATCTGTGTTCATACAGTTAACCCTTACAATGCAATGTTTCCAACACCCAAAGATATCTCATAGATATATTTTAAGAGCTAAAGTAGCAGTCAGCTCAAAACTGAGTTTTTGAAGAATACCTGAAGCAAAAACTGTAGGGGTTCTGTAGATACGTGAGTTGATTATTTCCTCATTTAATTCTCACAAATTTAACTATATGCATTGGCACTAAAAAAGTAAGCAATATAATTATATATATATATATATATGATTTCCCACTATAAGTACAGGCCCCGCAATGAGGTGAAGTCCTCTCATCTTCTCAGCTTTCCTCCATGAGCTTCTCCAGTGAGAATGTCTCCTGGTGTGAGCCAGGGCTCTGGAGTCTCCAGACACATATTTGGCAATGTTTTCCCTAATAATAAGCCTTATTTCCCAAACACACATGTTCTTTCCCACCTTTGTGCCCAAGGCAAGCCTTTGTGCCCTCTCCCTTGGCTGCCCCTCCCCCATCCTGTGGCCAAGCAAATTCCTGAGATTCCTTCCACTCTGAGAGCTTCTACTCTCCTCAGCACATCCAGCCTGTGCCCTCACCAGGCTGCAGAAAGTGGCTGGGTTACACCTTTGTGCACCCACTAGACTTTGAGCTCCTCTGGGCTCTAACAATGCTTTTGTTACAGGTGTGTGTCTTCCTAATGTCTGGCAGATGGTAGGTCTTCCATGCATTTGTGTGAATTGGTGAATGAAAATGTATTTATAAACCGTGTATCCGGGGGATCCTCACCTTCACACAGGACAGGGAGAGAACCCAGCGTGTAAGGAATTGTTTGTCCGTTAACAAGCTTTAGTCAGGAGACTCACCTGCCAAATCCCAGACTCTGATGAGAGTCTGAGAGACCGCACCCACCACCCGGCTCCCCATGTCAGGGCCTGCACACACCCAAGACCCTGCCCCCTACCTCATCCCAGTGTGTGAGGGGCAGGCACCAGTAATAACCAAGAACTGCCTGGCAACCAGGCCCAGAAACTTTGGAGCTTGTGATACGAATGCTCACTTTGTGATGAATTTTACACTTGAGGAGATTCTTGTCCTGATCCTCCAAAGTAAAGATTTTTAAAAATAAATAAAGACCAAGGTTTGAGCCATCTGGTTGCCAACACAGAAAATAAGGAGGGAGGGAATAACTTTAATCAGCACCTCCATTCCTTCCCCTCACTGTTGGCCAAGCCCTGTGAGGAAGGGCCCCATCTTAACAATCAGAAGACATAGATGGTGAGGGCTGGATCCTGGAGGTGCAGAGCACATTGGAGAAAATCTCAGTTGGGAATAATGTTTGCTTTCCACTTACCCTCAAACCCTGCTGCTGCTGAGGTAGAGGCAAAAAGCTGAAAGACAAGTCCTGGAACCCAAAGATGCTTTGAAATTTATCCTTGTGAAAAGGATCCCCACTCCTGGTTGGGCTACAGGGGGGAGGGCATCACAGAGAAGGGGAGAAAGATTGCACTAGCACCTGGGGCTCCCCGCCCAATGTCTGGGACAGAAAAGACAACCAGAGAGCTACAGGCTAGGTCTGTCCTTCCCACATGGTGTGTTGCCCAAAAAAATATTGTCTTGCAAAGTTTCTTTTTTATTACCTGTTTGGGGAAATTTTATAAACTTCTCCTTAAAAATTGGAAGATGAGGCAACTGGACCCCCATTCTCATAAGCAGCCATGGATTGGAAGTCAGTAGCTTAAGCTCTCTTTGGGTGAACTGTGTGTCTCTGGACAGGTAGGCTCTCCCTACTCCATACTGTTTCTGCCACCAGATCCCCCTGACTCATGTAGGTCACCTCCCGGGTTCCTAGAGGCCTTCCCCATGAGTAGGAGGCAGTGAGGCAAGACTTTGGGCGCTGAGTTAGAGCAAGCCCTAGTGCCACCAAAAAACTAAATTAATATATGTTGGGTTTTGTCTTTACCTCTATGTGGGAAAGAGCTTGTGTAATTAATTTGCAGGTGCAGCAAATGTATCTTAGGGCAAAATAAAACCAAGTGGAGAAAACTGATTTCTTTCAAGGATTGTCCAATGTGAGATAAGAAGAAATTCCTAAATGCACCAGGAAGAGAAAAAACAGACAGAGAAGAAGAGAGGGTAGACCTGGTAGTTGGATGGAGGAAGGCTATTCCCCTAGGATAATGACTCCTAGTGATCCCCAAATCTTCTAAGTCACCCAGAAAAGAGAAAGGAAGTGGGGAGTGAAGGATGGGGGAAGGCAGGGAAGAAAGGAGGGAGAGAGGGCAGGAGGGCAAGAAGGCAAGCAAGCTTGATATGAGTTTCTTCTAGAAACTATGAAGGTACAGAATTCTACTTCTAAGGGTTCACCAGCATTGCCACAGGGATCCAGAGGTACAAAGTCACAAAAAAAGGCAACTATGGGGACACATAAAACTTAAATTAGGGTTCTGAATTCTCATAAGACAAAAGGTACGGGTGTTCAAGCAAAGTTTGAGCAGATCTAAAGGATACGGGGTGTCCCAGCCAACACTGGGGTCACACTAATTTACATGCCCCCCTCAAGGAAGCCTATTCTCTCTCAGCCTTGAGGAGGGCCACAGGATTGGCTGCAGACATGATAAAATCAGTAGATAATTTTCTATTAAAACTTATGTCTAAACAACTAGTGTCCAACATTTAATGTAAATATCCTTTAGTAATATTAAAAAGCTTTGAATGTACATTTCCTCCCTCCACCAGTGTGTGCACATGCATACACACACACATGCGCACACACACACACACACACACACATATTCTTTCCCTAAAAACAAATCAACAGCAATAACACCTGCATATATCTTTGTATTGTGACAAACTTATTCACATATATTCTGGAAGGCTTACAATGACTTGGTGGGGAAATAAAAGAGGAAAGAAAAAAAATAAACCTGATGTAGGATAATTGCACTACTGATAATCTCTTGGGATTTACATTCTAATGTTTTTCACTTTTCAACTGTTTTAAGAAGACATTCCCCAGAGGCCAGGTGTTAAGGATCAGGATGTGACTACAGACAGTCGAAATGATGTTGATGACAATAAGCCACAATAGCAATCAGAAGAAATAACTGTGATGATAGTAATAATCCTGGAGGTGCCATCAGAGCAAAATGTTGCCATGGAAACCACAGAAATGTGGGGGGTAGAAAATCTTTTACAATGAAATGCCATGTTCCTACAACTTCTGAGGATGAGTGTAAGCACTGTATCCTAAAGAAGATTCAGACAAATACCAGTCTTTTGTGATTATGGACAATAAAGGACAAAACAGCTCACCAAGATCAGGAAGGATATGCTGGGGTGATGGGGGGACGTTTGCCTTCAGGTGCTGCCACAGAGAAACAGCTGCTCAGCATCTTCACAGGGAGAATCCAGACCAGCTGCACAATCAGGGCCACGGACACACAACAAAATGAAAATGTTCCAAGCACAGCATTTCTTTCCCATCTTCACAGCTGCCCAGACAGCTCAAGTATAATGGTGGCACACGTTGCTCTATAAGGCACGAGAGAGAAACTTTCTGAGTCCCAGCATTGAAATGTGAATGGATATAAAAAATCTCCCCAGCTATTTCCAAGAACATAAAAGAAATGTTGGTGCTGAAATAGGTCAGAAAACCCATCTGGGTCACTTTTGAGCTTGGCAATTCTATTGATGGGGAAGTTTTTGTTTTGTTTTGTTTTGTTTAGAAACATTCATCACAATGTCATACAATTGTATATGAAATCATTCTTCATGTTAGGCTATACCCTGGCAAATGCTTGCCAAGAAAATTGTCATTTTGGGGGATAGCCAGCCCATGCAAATGTGGGCTGTGAGACCACTTCAGAAAGCAAGCTCATAGAGAAGTCACAGAAGACCTGCCAGCCACAGAGCCCACTTGCAAGAGGACCAAAGAGAACCTCACAGGCGGGATGTGGGGGCTTCACCAAGCATAGCTCACCATAAGCACTCAGGGATGGGCAGCCGCAATGACCAGTGAGCTGGCAGTCATTTCACAAGTAAGAACAGTCTTCCCTTCTCATGAGTTTATACATTATATTAGTATAGAATATTCTCCATTCTCTTTCCTTCCTGGGAGACAGTAGCTACTAATCTCCCTTTTTTTCTTATGTTGACTAAACATACTGTAATAACAGAGATAGGATATCGATTCAGCAGCAGGGAACATATTGATCAAGTAAGAATACCACAATTTAAAACATTTTAGAAATTAGGCAAAAATTTTTAAAAACCCTCATAGACAGACAACAGTATGGTGATTATCAGGGGAAGGTAAGAGAGGGTAAAAAGAGGCTAAATGGGGATAAAAGGAGATTTGATTTGAAGTGGTGAACCTCATATTAATATACAGATAATGTATTATATAATTGTACTCCTGAAACCTATTTAATTTTATTAACCAATGTCACCCCACTAAATTCAATTAAAAATAGATGAATAAAATATTCACCTTTTCATGTTGCTCTCTTTTCCAGAAATTGAAGAGGTTTGGTGAATATTATATTCCTACCTTTCTCTAAAATCTTCTCCTAGTGAATTCCATCATTTTGAAGCCAGGGAGAACTGTATTTAAGTCCCCCCTTCACCACTTACCAGCTGTGGCACCTTTACCTTTCTAAACCTCAATTTTGTCCTTCATGGAACAAGGATGATGAAATCACTAAAGATATGCGGCCAATTAATGAAAACATAAGTGTGCCGTAACTACTTCATAGTGAGTGCTCAGCGTCCTCACTGGAGGTGACAAGAAGATATCTGGTCTTTTTGCTACTGTGACTCATTGCAAGACACTTGTTCACTCTAATGAAAACAATGGTAAGTCAGCATCCTTTTATAGTTTTGTGCTAAAGATTCCTTTTTCTAAACAAGAGGAAGCACATCCATTAATTAATAGCCAGACCAGCTCCAGGGCCAGCAGGTGGAGAAAGCAGGTTGCATTCCTTGTGGTGAGTAGAGGTCTTCTACTCTTCCTACGGTAACCCGGGAAATCTCTGGAAAGTCACCAGCACTTTAACACATACCCCAAAGGTAAGGAAAGAAGAACACCTCTAAGAATAAGAAGCTACCCTCATGGCTTCCGTCCTGAGGCATCTGACAACAAAGAATATCCATCACTGCAATTTGAAAATATTCTTTACTCACCCGACACCAAGTTGCTTCTGAAGTCTCACTCAAGGACCACATCCTCTGCGTGCCTTCCCAGTGCTAATTTAGAATTCTGCAAACAACCTAGAAAACGGGCCTGGGCCCTCCTTAGCTCACCAAGTTGCAAGAAGAACCCCTGAGGTAGTGTAAAACACATATTCACTATCAAAGTTTTCATTTCTCAAGCCACTTTGATTTCACTAAATGAAATCATTCAAAGGATATCTTGTAAGCTGATATCTCAAACAAACAGACGAGCATGAAGCAGGAGTGATTTGAATTCTATGAGGTTTCCCTTGAAATAAGCTTTGTAGTAAAGGTTGTGATGCCAAGAGAAGATAAAAGGGAGCAGAGTTGCAGATGGAGTTCAGAATGACTTAAAAATCAAATATAATCATCAGATGTTAGGAGTTTAGCCAGATGAGCACACAGCAGCATCTCAGACCTCCCTTCTCTCATTAAGATTTCTATTCTGTAGACTCTGAAGGCTGATGTCAAGGGGTGAACAAGCACCGAGGGGGCCCCCAGGGAAGGTTCAGAGGGCTCCCAGTCAAGGTTAGCACTATCATTAGGCAGAACAGGCAGTAGCCTAGAGCTGTGAAATATTAGGAGCAATGAAAATACGCAGTGACTGGGTGTTCTGTGACGGACTGCAGGCTTGCAGGCACCAACCTTTCCCGGTCCACCTGGGGCAAGAAAAGTCTTCATCTCCACCACTCAATTCAATCAGAGACATACAGTATTGATTTCCAACATTAAATTACACAGACCTTTTTTGTGGGCTTTTTTTTTTCCTATTTTTTTTTTTTTACTTTTGTTGTTGAATACAGATATTTCCCATTGTTTTAATCCTTACATCTTTTGGGGAGGGGGGGAGGTACAAGAAACTTGATACACCCTGTTCAAAAAACCCTGAGCTCAGAAATATTTTAATATGTAGATTGTATTAACTTAGCCTGAATAAAGGCTTGCTGACACCCTAAAACAAGACCAGATTTTAAAGGACTCTTTGTTGCAATTATTTAAAGACAAGAGGCATTATCTAAGGACTACATGTTGGAGCAATAAAATATGGAAGAGTTGCTCACTGGTCTACAAGGACCTATATCCTTGACGACAGTGATTCAAAAATCCTTTCTTAACCAGCCTCCATCCGACCAGGATGTAAATGTTCTATTTGGTGCCCAGGGAACGCCAATTCTTATAACTAGTAAACCACTCATTAGTGCACCCATGCAATTCTGCCCAAGCCCCTGAGCTGGATTATTAGCAAGAGGCGAGGTTCCTGTTCCTAATCCAGCGATGCTAATTGTACTTATTACTTTAATTATGTAATTTAATTAAGTATTAGTAAAATGAACTAATATGAACACAAAGAGAAAAATGTCTGTTTCAACAAAAAACACATTAAGCGTGTTGAAAAGAGACAATAAAAGCATGCTTTCATGTTAAGTGTAAACTATAAAGGATTGAGGGGAATATCTAAGAATTTAGAAGAATACTGATATCAGGTTGCCTTGTAAGTTTCTATAATTTCCTCTTTAATTAAAAAGCTGAAGCTGAACACTGTAAAGATGCTGTATGGGTGTCACTTGTGCATATGAGCCAAGGAACATTAATCAGCAGGTCTGAACACAAGGACAAGGTCTTTTTCTTTCTTTTTTCTTCTAATCCTCTCCAGGATATATTTATTGATTTTAGAGAGAGGAAGGGAGAGAGAAAAACATCAATGTAAGAGAAACATAGATCAGCTGCTTACTATACACACCCCCACCAGGAATCAAATTCACAACCTTGATACGTGCTTTGACCAGATATCGAACCAACTGAGCCACCTGGTCAGGGCAATGATGAAATCTTGATCTATTTCACAAGGCTGGTGAATTAGTGCATAATTACGAGTTTCACGTTTAAATAACACCTATAAGATGTGTATAAGCTATTTTTTATCATCTTTTTAAACTGATTTTTGATTGAGCAATTAACTAAGGGTTCCATTTTTATCACAGAAGAGGAATGTTGTTATATTATATATGAAAATAGTACTTTGAGGCTATATTGAAGTAATTTATCCTTTCCTTTAAGGTCAGGGGCAGCCTCACTTTGAAAGATACTTGCTGGTGAGCTTGCCAACAAGATGGCATTAGCATGTGTTTCCAGCTCCAATAGAATACAATTTCCTTCTCTGCTAAGAGTTACGGTTTTAGTGTCTCTCCCAAAAGTATGATGAAATCTTGTCTTTTAATCTTGGAGTCATACAAGAAATATTGACAATGGGGGCTTGAACCACCCCCAGATGAGACATCACAAGTTGAGAAGTAATAGAGCGTATGATTTTTCATGCGTGAAGCTTCATCTTGCACAGCAATAAAGGGGCCTCTCAGGCAGGGTCAGAAACACTGATTGTGGCTCTGGTATAATCTATTATATCTTAGATTCTGGGAGACAAAACATGGCACCACGCTCCACTCTCTATCTTCATCCAAAGCAGCTATGACTATTTCTCTGTAGACAATCAGAGACTGTTAGGATATGATTCTGAGGACGTCTGGCTGTCACAATTAAAAATATCCCAGCTGCAAATTGATTTCCAAATTGTCTGTCCTAATGGGCCACCTTTAATGATTAAACAGCTGAACCAAATCTTGCTATGTTGTAGTTAACGTGACTGGAACATGTCACTTGGACATGATCTGATCCGTTGACTCACCCAAGAAAAAGTTTATTTGCTTAGTCTAACATTTTGCCTGTGTTATATATTAGTAACACATCAGAAAATAGTGTTAAATAGCATCATTTTACAACTCTTCCCAATAATAGAATAAAATTCTATTATGGTGAAGTTTAATGTATTCAGATTCGGAAATAGCCAGGAATTATCTATGCCCCAGCAAAGACCTGCTAAACTGTGAATTCTAAAACAAAACCTTATTTTTCTTCGCCTCTTCTCAAAACACAGCTCCTCTTTTATCCCTATCATTCCCTTTATTCTATTTAATCAGTAATAATTAGCGCAACCATTTTTCCTAACTTCACAGTCTCAAACTACTCTCCCTATAAAATGCTAAGAAAGACTTGGCCTGGAAGGTGGGCCTTGTTGAAGCCACACGTGGTCATCTGCATGATCCTGCCACCAGACACAGCCATCCCTGTTTTTGCAGAATTCTCAGAGGAAATCTTAAAAGCTTGCTGTAATATGGCTGTCTGCTGAGGGCTGGTAACACCCTGGGGCTCCATTAATCCTTGTTTCCTGAAAAGGAGGCAATTGAGAAAAAGCATATTGGCCACCTATTTATTTTTATTTTAAACTCAGAATTTTCCCGAAAAAAATAATGTAATTCCAATGGGAGTATTCCAAAGGGAATTTGGAAAGATAAAGTTATGCTTTCAAAGTGGAGGAAAGAGAAAGGAAGGAAGAAAGGGAGAGACAAGAGAGAGGGAGAGGGGGCATGTATTCTATACAGAAATTAAATACTATTTAAAAAAAGCAAAAACTATAAAGAAAAGGGAGGGGATCACTAACAAAATCACTATAGCTTTCTTGAGGTGATGACTATTATAACACGCTCAGAGAAAATGCTAAGCATGCAGGAGAATGTAAAATAGTGGGGAGGTCTGGGCTCCCCCCAACACCACTACCACCACTACCACCACTACACTTTATTGATAGGAGGTTTTTTCTTAATAAGGTATTTTTTTAATTTAATTTTATTGTTGTCGTATTACATCCATCACCCAAAATATGGAACGCTTCACAAATTTGCCTGTCATCCTTGCATAGGGGCCATGCTAATTTTCCCTGTATCGTTCCAATTTTAGTATATGTGCTGCTGAAGCCAGCATTAATAAAGTATTTTTTAAGGATTTTCTTTATTCACTTTTTTTGTAAGATTTTTTTTTTTTTTTTTTTTAGAGAGAGAGAGGGGAAGAAAGGGAGAGAAGCATCAATGTATGGTTGCCTTTCACCTGCCTCCAGCTATAGACCTGGCTGGAGACCTGGCTTGCAACCTGGTTACAATGCCCTGGCTGGAGAATTAAACCAGTCACCTTTGGGTTCACAGGTCTGCACCTTATCCACTGTGCCACCAGCCAGGGCTCTTTATTAACTTTTAGAGAGAGGGGAAGACAGGGGGAAAAAGAGAGAGAAATAGCAATTTGTATAAGATACCTCAAACAGTTGCCTCTTGCACGCCCCAGCTGGGGACCTGGCCCACAACTTAGGCATGTACCCTAACTGGGAATCAACCCGCAAGACCATTGGGTTCACATGTTGGCACTCAATCCACTGAACCACATCAGCCAGGGCTGATAGGAGGTCTTTAAATATGTATCCAATTAAAGACAAGAGCAGGGGCACCTCCAAAGTACTGGAAGCATTAGTCATTTTCTGATCTCTGCACAAAACCCCAAACGGTAATCTACTATGCATTATTGATAAAAGCTTAAATGTTAGGTAACATGGCACATGTTCTCAGATACAGCATCGCCAACTTAAAACAGCTCACAGATGCAAATACTTGTACATCTGCCTTTGGATGTTAACTGGAGAAGTACTTATAATAGCAAATTTATAAAAAGAGGCGACCCGCTACGATGGGACCGGAGGCGGCGCGGTCGGCAGCAAGCAGTGGGCAGCAGGCAGCGGCGTGGAGAACTAGGGGAGTCGGCGCCACGGGCCGCACCCGACTCCACCCAAACACTCACGGAGCGCCCTGTGGGCAGGAGGTTGTATCAGCAGCTCCTGCCACCCCTCTGGCTGCCCCTTGGCGCCCACCCAGCCCACCTTGACCAATGTCCACAGCCAGGGAGCAGCCCATCTTCAGCACACGGGCACATGTGTTCCAGATCGACCCAGCCACCAAGCGGAACTGGATCCCTGCGGGCAAACATGCACTCACCGTCTCCTACTTCTATGATGCCACCCGCAATGTCTATCGAATCATCAGCATTGGGGGCGCCAAGGCCATTATCAATAGCACTGTCACTCCCAACATGACCTTTACCCAAACCTCCCAGAAGTTCGGACAGTGGGCAGACAGTCGAGCCAATACTGTCTATGGCCTTGGCTTTGCTTCTGAACAGCATCTGACCCAGTCTGCTGAGAAGTTCCAGGAAGTGAAGGAAGCAGCAAGACTGGCAAGGTAGAAATCTCAGGATGGGGGAGAGCTCACCATTCCAGCCTTGGGGATCTCTGCCCACCAGGTGCCCCCAACCCCCCTCCTCAGCGCCAATGCCCACCCCCACCCCCTCCTCCAGCGACGAGAAACTGTTTCGCGGTCAGAGTGGAGAAGCCCCTGGCCCCGCAGAATGAGAGCGGCTCAAGAAGATGCTATCAGAGGGCTCTGTGGGCGAGGTACAATGGGAAGCCAAGTTCTTCGCGCTGCAGGACAGCAACAAGTTGGCAGGCGCCTTGCGAGAGGCCAACACTGCGGCTGCACAATGGAGGCAGCAGCTGGAGACCCAACATGCAGAGGCTGAGCAGCTGCGGCAGCGGGTCACTAAGCTGGAGACCCAGGCAGCTGCAGAACCAACCCCAGTTAGTGAGAAGGAGGGTACAGGCCAGGCGCTGGAGCAGCTGGAATCCCTCGTGCAAACCAAGGACCAGGAGATCCAGACACTGAAGAGCCAGGCTGGTGGACTCCGAGAAGCCTCTGATACAGTGGAGCAAGAGGAAACACAGCAGAAAGTGCAGGACCTGGAAACCCGTACTGTAGAGTTGGAGCACCAGCTGCGGATGACAGAGCGAAGCCTTGAGGAAGCTCGGGCTGAAAGGGACAAGGGCTGAGTTGGGCCGGGCTGCACAGCTGCTGGACGTCAGGCTGTTCGAGCTGAGTGAGCTTCGCGAGGGCCTAGCCCGCTTGGCTGAGGGTGCACCCTGAGCCCAGCTCAGCGGCCAGTCCTCAGGAGTTGAGGCCTATGGGAGATTTTATACAAATGCTTTCCGCTTGGGGCATGGGCTGGCCCAGCAGGCAATTTGCCCTGGCAGGGACTGGGGTCACTCAGCCCACTCACAGCTCAGAGGCTGTTTGGAGCTTTTCATTGTATAGGATTTCTAGAATTCTAGAAAAGTTGGGAGAGGCAACCAGTTGAAATGTCGTTTGGAAAGAAAGCGAATTTCAAAGTATATTGTTGCTGTTGTTCCAATCTTCTGTTAACAAGATAACCTCTATAATTACTTCTGAAATATAGTATGATTATATGTCACATTTATCAATAGTCATGTATTTGTCTCACACACAAAAAATCTACCTCTTTTCATAAAAGATAATTTCTACATTATCAAAACTCTGCTATATTAGTTAATTTCTTTTGCATACAATAGTAAGTTTATTCATATTCATTCAACAATTTTTTGAAGACTTACTACTGTATTCCAGGAACCGGGACATGTGAAAATTCTCTGTAAAGAGGGAAGCTATTAAACTATCAATGGCTGTTTTCGGTAGGGCAGCCATTTCCCAGTCTGCTGCTATAGCAGTTATTGGCTACTCTTGTGGGAGATAAAAAGAAAATCTGATAAGTTTCACAGAGATTATAGTGAAATCTCAACCACTTCACCTTTTTTTTCAGGTTGTCATATAAAATTGTACCCACGGTCAAGGCCAAAAAACTCGCCTAACCGAGTGAAAGTTGGTGAGGCAGCGCCACCTAATGGCTGCTGGACAGAACCTGTATCCTCTACCTTGGGAACTTGGGAACTGACGGGCTCTATTTATATATATATATATATATATATATATATATATATATATATATATATATATCCCTCTTTATAAAGTGACTTTAGATATAGGCAGCATAGACAGTGACCCTGTTACTTGGACAAGGTCAAAGAGGCCTATTACCTGAACCACTCCCTTAAATGCTGATAGAAATGTGGCTGGACACTGTCTGGCTCATTCAGAATCTGTGGTAACCACTCAGCCTCTCCAAAAAGAGCCCATGAATTAATTCAAGGGACCACAACTAATACAGTAGCATGTCTTCTGCTTAAAGGAACATCTTACTTTTCTTTATGTTTATTGTTGACACTTATAGATATCCTCCTTCACTCCCACCCTCTGGTTGCCTCTCCCAACCTCCTTTTCCCTCTAGCCATCACCACACTGTTGTCTCCATCTGTGAGTTATGCATATATGTTCTTTGGCTAACTCCTCTACCTTCTCTCACGCAGCCAAAGAAAGAGGAAATAGGAACTTCTAAGATTAACCTCTACTATGACTTAGCATTTGTCAGAAAAAAAAAAGAAAAAAAAGAACTTCAAGGAAAATTCAGGCTGAGGTTCTATCTGCAAAGATTAACTTCAAAGAACAATCATGCCTCCACCTCAGCATTACACATAGACCTAGAAGAAATGCCTTCTTCAACTCTTTCTGCTCCAATCATGAGTTATTACCAAGAGTAATGTATATTTATGCACCAAAAATACAAAGGGATGTTTTCTATTGGGTGAAACCATGAAAACTTCCTACTTTATTAATTCCATATTTGTTTCCTGGAAGGAAAAAAATAATGTCTAATAAACACAGCAAGGTTTCCACCTCTCCCATCCTATCTCACCACTGCTGAATCTGGTCTTTGTCTTCCAGACTTCCAATTTCTTGAGCTTTACCTCCTCACTAAAGCCCCTACTACCACTTAACTCTGTTTTGTCAGGCATTCTTTCAAGATACTGGTTTCCACCTACTTCCACACCTCCCCTTCCCATTTTTAATCTCACATTATTCCAGTCAACCATTTTTGCTTTAATCCCCATTCTGAACACTAAATGTGGTTGAGAGACGAGGGGAGTCCCATCACTGTGTAGATTAGATTGCAAAGTATACATGTCATCTAATTCCGCCTCAGCTTGGTGCACTGAGCAATCCTGTTGATTGTCTCCCCTGGCCCAGGCTGAGCTTTCCCAACCTTCTCAAACCCCCACTAATCCACAGCGAGGTTACTTTGTCACTTGCTTCACTAAGATGAAAAAGGACCTCCACCTGAACATCCTCAGTTATCCTCCCTGAAACTCAAATTTCCCTGCTTTTCATTGTTCTCCTGTTTTTCCTGTCACTCAACCGGAAGTGTCACCTAAGGCTAATTTTTTCTTTTAGGGGTCTCATTCCAAGTCTTCCCTCCTCAGGAACTTAATTGTCTCTCTTCACATCTTCCATCTATCCCTTGGGCATTGTCCTTCCTTGATTTAAAAATACAACCTTTCCCTTGAACCTTTTTGCCCTCCACATAAATTCCCAACCTGCTCTTCTTTGCCAAGCTTCTAGAAACAGTAGCTGTAACTCATCATCACAGCCTTCCATCTCTTTAGCCTTCTACTCACTGACAATCAGGTTTTTCTGCCACTATCCCATGGCATTTGAGCTCTCTAAGGTACCAATAACCTAATTACCAAACCCAATGACTCTCCCTTGGGTCTCACTTTTTTCTGCCTTTCCTTTAAAATTCAGCCACTCTCTTTATGAAACCCCTTCCTACATTGACTTCCAGAATGATAAGCCCACACTATTCTCCTCCTTCCTCACCAATCATGTTTTCCCACTATCTCTGTTCTCGTTTTCTTAGGATTACGTCCAAGGCAACCACCTGCCCGGCACATGGGATATACCAGGGAACAGTACAAATAAAAATCTCTGCCTCCGTGAAGCTAATATTTTAGGGGGATACACAAAATAATAGAGTTATTGGACAAATTATTTCATATTTTAGAAAGCAAAGCAGATATGACTCTTATCTCTATCATAAACATGAGGAAATAAGAGCTTAAAGGGAGTAAATAATTTGCACAAGACCATGTAATTTGTGTTAGGATTACTTCCACCCAGAGCTCTGACTCCGAAACTCACACTTACATTCACTGTGCTATATACAGAATCTCCAGTGCCTAACAAAAGGCCTTTAGAAAAGGAACTCCCAAATAGAAAAGGTATTCTCTACAGGAGACCCTGAGGTTTTCCCCAAGCTTCGCCTTTCCATGCCAGACCCTGTGTCTGGAATAGAATCGGCATTTAATCAATATTGGTTAAGCGAATGAATGAAATGAATCAATGAACAAATCAATAAATTAATGATTTTCTGTGTGCTGAAGCTACACCCATGAGTAAGATATATTCCAGTCCTCAAGGAGCAGATTTAGCTCACTTGCTGAATATGTGCACATATAAAATTTAACACATTCAAAAATAAGTTCTTCATCTTATTTTTTAAAGATTCTTTTAATTTATTATTTCCAGAGAGAAAGGAAGGAAGAGAGGCAGAGAGGGAGAGAGACATCAATGCATGGTTGCCTTTCACCTGCCTCCAGCTGGGGACCTGGCTGGAGACCTGGCTGGAGACCTGGCTTGCAATCTGGTTATGTGCCCTGACTGGAGAATCGGACTACAGACCTTTGGGTTCACAGGCCATCGCCTTATCCACTGTGCTACCAGCCAGTGCTCTTCATCTTATTTTTTAAAATCTCATCCACCTTCTTACCCCCTTTAGGTTCCCACATCGCATTTAACTTCAGAGTCACTTGTCCCTCCCTTTCCCTCACACCTTCTGAGCCCAAGGCCTCCTTTCCCCTCCCACGATCACTTCATAGGTCATGATCTTACCAGCTCTCATCTGAACAATCACAGCAGCTTCCTGCCCCACCCCCAATTCCTTCTTATGTTACTCATTCTCCATCTGCCCCCAAAATTATCTTTCTAAAATCTCTATAACCACATCCAATTCTTTTCAAAAACATCCATTGCCTTCCACTTTCCTCTAACCTGGCAGTCACAGGCATCCACTCTCAAGGCTCAGCTTCCATCTCTGATTGTCACTAAGCTCACCCTCTGGTCTCAACCTGACCTCCACACACACTGGCCTCCATCTCTTTAGTTTACTCTCTGCTCTGAAGCAGGTCTGCTTCCTCCAGCCTCTGTGCACACATCTAGGCTGTTCTCTTCTCCTGAAATACCCTTCCACCAGTCTGTTCTACATCTCCTCTTTTTTCTTTTTCTCTAGATGTCTCCCAAGTTGGAAACATCATCTCTCCCCTTGTTTCTCTTAATAAAATTCATCCACAGCCTTTATTAAAGCACATTGGATAGTCTTTTTCATGTTAGAATAACTCTTATCTATCTCCCTTTGGGATTCTGAGATTATAGGCTCTAACTCATCTTTAAAAACCCGGCAATCCACAGTGGATAAGGTGTCAGCTTGCAAACCCAAAGGTCGCTGGTTCAATTCCCAGCCAGGGCACATAAACAGGTTGCAAGCCAGGTCTCCAGCCAGGTCTGTAGCTCGAGGCAGGTGAAAGGCAACCATACATTAAAAAAAAAAACCCGGCAATCCTCAACCCAGTGGTAGCTGATTGGCTTGGGAGTAAAATATTTTGTCTGTAAGTAAAATGAGAGTAGTGTGGTGCTGGTGAGGGATGACTGACGTGAAACCAGATTTCAAAAAGAGGAAAAGAAATAGCCGCGCATGAAGAAATGTTAGTCCTTTAATTAGCACTGTGTCTCAATCTCATCAGTCCTCCAGCAAATGCACTGTCTTCCAGAAAACCCCTGTAATTTCTCCACAAATGCAAAGCCATGTTCACAGGGAAGACTGGTAAGAGAAATTTACCACTCAAGCATAATTCATCATCACTACTATAAATACAGTTCAACGTACATGCCCTGCAGACAGTAGGTCAATAACATCAACATTCACATGAAGGATGACTCTAGCAAAGGACAGACTAAGCTGGAAAAATTACAAACACAAACTTTCAATTTGTCCAATGCCAGATTTTGAGCCATCCCAGAACGTGGTCTCTTGATGACTACTAGAAGACATTGGGACAAGGGGTAGAAAAAAAGGAATTGCACCTTCCAGAAGACTGAGACAAAAGGGAGGACCCGCTACCAGCCAGTGACTTTTTACGTCCTGCAACCTGATATTTGCAACCTAGATGCTGAAGAGATAGATGCCTTTATACCTTCCTGACTTGACCTATAATTTCTTCAACCCATCCCTGGCCAGTCTGCTCCTCATGTTTTAGTTTCCCAGGGCTGCCATCAAAAAAGGGTCACTGACTGGGTGGCCTAAATAACAGAAATTTATTTCCTCTTAGCCTAGGGGCTAGATCCAAAATCGAAATATCAGTGGGGTTGTTTCTTCTGAGATCTCTCTCTTTTAGCTTTCAGAAGGCTTCTGTCTTTCTTTGTCTTCATGTAATCTTTCCTCTGTCCATGTCTTAATCTCATATTCTTAGAGGGACACCAGTCATATTGGGTAAGGGTCCAACCTAATGACCTTATTTTCACATAGTAACCTCTTTTAAAAGCCTGTGTCAAAATACAGTCAAATTCTGAGGTCCCAGGGGTTTAGAACTTTAACTTAGGAATTTGGGGGGATGCAATTCAGCCCACAACAGTTCATAAAGTGGTATGTCCCCCTCTGCTCTCTGCTCTGGTTATCACTCAAATCTCTCATGAGAATAGAGGAACAGTAACACTGATCCAAAATTCTTGAGTCTTCTATAGCTTATCAGCCTAGCAGTGAAAAGAAACTAGAAAAGTTGATCCTAGAGAAAAGACTTCCAAGAACAATGTGTATATTCAGCTGATGTTCTCTCTCTATATCAGCCTCTCTACGTAACCAACTGGTTTGGCTATAGCCACGGGATATGGGGAAATTTGGAAATGCTGGGCCTTTACTCTCTACAAAAGAAACATAATAAGAATGAACCATAAGTCATACTTGTTGGATACCCAGCACTAACATCAGCACATTCCTTGAACTCACAGTCACCAATCAATCAGCTTGGATCATTTCTGAGGCTTTATACAATCAAACCTAGCCCCCAGCAGAACCTCATCACTGAAGTTCCTAATGCCATGGTCAGCTCCTTTTCATTCCATATTTTCCTTAATTTTCATCTCCATGCTTGCCCCAAACCAATAATTTTACTGCACAACTACAGATGCCAGGTGAAAATGGTTTATTAAAAAATAATAATAATAATAACAGAATTTTCCTTAACAAGAATCCAGCTGATAAAAATTTTGATTAAATTTTTGCACAAGTTAGTTTTTAAAGAAAAATTCAAAGGAGAATGAAAACTAGTAGATATTTTTAAAATAAACTTCTGGAGACTGTCCCAAAATCAGTCCATATTTAGTCCAATTTCCTTTAACTTTTTCATATAAAATATTATACACTGAGAGTTCATACTTTTGATAACCCTGAGGCACTATAAAATTCTTAATCATCAAAAATGCAATTATGCTCACTATACTGTAATTACTAAGGAAAGAAAGTGTACTCATACGTTTCGTAAAATTTGTTCTAAAGTGAGGAAATGGTAGGTTATGTGCATTGGAGAGTTTCTAATTAACATTCAATTAATCAAAAATTCAAATAACCAGAAAACCCCATTTCTTATACACGCCAATGAGCACTTACTATGTGCCAAGCATTTGCATTACTTTCCTTTATAAAAGTGCAAGAAAGGCCATTTCCTAATTGACAGAAGGAACACCTTTCTGGAAATACAATTTAACAAATGATCTCACCCTGAATTTACACATCAAGGGAGGTTGTATGTAAATATACAAACCTTTGGAAATTTTTAGATATTTTAGGCATCTAAATATGAATGAGATAGCAGTTACAATTTTCAGATCTGATCTGATGAAACCATAGTGTTTTCTCCTGCAACAAGAATGTTTTAACTATAATGGAGAGACTCAATAGAAGCAAGTATTTTATGGTGCAAGTGACCAAACACTCAACCGAGATCGATTTAATAAAGCAACGTTGTTGAGCTGCAGCTGAAAAAGCCAGATGAGGCTATGGTGAAATTGGATCCAGCAGCTGGGAAGAGATAGCCAAGGGCCAAGTTTTCTCTGTTTCTCCCTGATGCTGATTTCCTCCTAAAGTTGCCAAATTCCAGATCTCACATCCTTGGGTCCTAATGTCCAGAGGAAGAAAGTTCTCCAACTGCATGTGAGAAGAAGTGTTGCACTTTTCTTTTCCAGAAACTCCAGCAAACATATCCTCAGGCCCCGTTGGTTCAGGTCCTTCACTGAACCAATCAGGGTGGCCAGAAAGGATGGGAGTGATCTGATGGCATAGGCCTAACTAATCAGGGGCTACCCTGGAAACAGGGTAGGTCTAATCCTCCTCCTAAAAATGAGGGAAACTGCTTTCCAAGGGAAATTCTGGGCTCTCTTAAAACAGGAAAAGGGAGAGAGGTGGCTAAAACATAAGTAAACGAAGGTCTAATGAGACCCACAAATACAAAGCAAACTGAGGGTTTTGCTTTTACTTCCCAGACTTGGCACCCAATCCACAGCAATTTTCCCACCAGTAGTTTTTTTGACATGTTTATTTAAAGGAACTTGAATGTGTGCTGAGTGGGAAGATGGAGATAGCAACTTAAAGCTGCCCATGTTCCACTTAAACTTTGACATGCTTCATCAAAACATCAGACATCCTGAGCATAATTCTCAACTGACTCCTTGGGAAAATAGGAACTAGTGGGCAGTCTTTGGAATATAAAGATTTAGCCTTCCTAGTAATAATCGTAGCTGACATTAAGTAAGTACTCTCTATACGAAGCTCATCACATGCATTGAATCATTTAATCCTCACAACTCTAAGAAGTTGATCCGGTGATTCACCCCATATTGCATACGAGGAAACTGAGGCCAAAGGAGGTTGAGTAACTTACCCAATATCACGCTGTTAAGAGGTGGAAAGAACATGATTTGAACTCAGAGGAAGAAGGGGTCATGACCTAAAGGGCCAGAGCTTTACCCTGGAGTATGGTTTGCCTGCTGGTGGCAGAAATGCTTTGGGGTTTGATAATTCATGCTGTCACTTAAATCTTGCCCAGTACAGCTTCAGAAAATACATACCAGATTCCTAGAGCGAGAGCACTATAAAACTCCTGAAAAGCCAGGTCAGCCTCGTGGGCCCAGGTAGAGAGCCCCGTCAGCAACAGGAGGGAAAGGTCAACAAAGCAAAGATGGGAGAGGCAGAGTCAATGTGGGCAGCTGAGAAGTCTCTTGCTAGAGAAAGGAATTGGAGTAAAGAGTGTCAGGCAAAAAGAGGCCACCATGGCCTCCAAGGAGAAGAGCTGTGCAGCCAGAAAATGGCAGGGAGAGGCAGGCATTCGGGGACTTGGGTCCTGTCTGACATGCTGCTGGCTAGAAAACCTGGAAACTTCATTATTGTTAACTGCACTTTGGAATGTGTCCCTCTAGCCAGCTGACCTGGGAGAGTAAAGGTTACACATTATAGGACATGATTAAAGGGAAAGTGTTACATTAGCCGATGCTGAGAGTCCTAGTCATTAGCATGATTTCATTTTTCTTAACAATTCTGGTTTTGCCCAGCGTTGGAAAGCAGGGATGAGATTCTAGAATAGCAATTGTTACAAAAGCCAGCATCCCATTACATTGCTGCTGTTGACTCACTGCAAGTACAGCAAATGCCAAAGGACAATGATTTCAGTCCAAATGGTGTGCAGGTTTTGACATGCACTGCATAGCTACCCAGATAAAGTCACAGGTGTCGGGGCAGCCAGACACCATGGGAGACAGGGGAGAGGATGAGGGACAAAAAGAATCTGAGAGTGAGGTTGGTTGGTACAGCCAAAGAACAAATGTTAAAGCCAAGAGTGTCAGAGGCTCATGAACACTCCTCCTCCTGCCCCATTCCACACACTGTCTTCTGCAATCTTAAATGGTTAAAAGAAAGGTCAAAGAAAGGGCCAGGAGTTTCTGCCTGAACGGAGTATCTCGCTTCCACCACCCTGGAAGATTGGTGGCTGCTGTGGGCCACCTAATGGGGACACTAGTTGCTTCAGATTTTAAAATCTGAAGTTTCTCTTCTCTTTAAGTGAAAGGATAAGAGCATGAATAGCTGTGTCACAAACAGTTGCTTTGTTCTCATTTTTATAGCCCTAATAAAGACCTTGAGTATGCTTCTAAATGGTCAAGTTCAGATGAAGTATCAACGACATGTAATGATAGCTTTAAAAAGCATGTAAGTAAAAAAAAAAGTAAAAAAAAAAAAAAAAAAAAGCATATAAGTACATTCTTATGCTGAATGAATATACAAACCAAAAAAGGCTAGCTGGTCTCAGTTTATTACTTTCCTTCAAGCCCAGGAATTTCAAGCTTAATTTCTTGGCACCTTTATTTTCTCCTCTGATCTTATATTTTAACTATTAAGTGGTGGCCTGCAGAATTTTGAAAACAAACTTTTCAAATGAACACTTCTTCCCTAAGAAATGCATCCTCATCATTTTCTTTGGCCACTTATCTCTTCTGTACATTTTACGCACACACCTTCTCAAGATACAGCTTTTGAGGGCTGTGTCTTTGAGCACCTGTCCTCAGTCAGATTTGATGTCACAGGGGTGAATTGTGAAGAAACTTCTATCACATTTACAATCAGAGTAGAATTACCAGAAGAGAAATGGGCTAAAAACCCCAGCACTAAATAAGGAAAAGTAATAGAGTATGGGTCTGGCTAAATCACAGAAAAATGTAGCATTGCTGGGATAGAAGAAGCTACATTACCAGTAGTCTGTCATTCTGCAGCTCCACCCCTTAGCAGGTACTGAAAGCAGGTGATATTTTTTTCTTTTTCTTCTTTTTTTTATCAATGTATGGTTGCCTTTCACCTGCCTCCAGCTACAGACCTGGCTGGAGACCTGGCTTGCAACCTGGTTATGTGCCCTGACTAGGGACTTGAATCAGCGACCTTTGGGTTTGCAGGTTGGCACCAATCCACTGAGCCACACCTGCCAGGGCTCAGATGATTATTTTTAACATTAGGTGTGTGCATATGTGTGTGTGAGAGAGAGAGAGGAAGAGAAAGAGAGAATAACTGAAAATGGAGGCTGAATAAAAGAGTATAAAAATACTCTTTAAAAATAAAGGGACCATGGACATGGACATGGACAACAGGTGGGATTGACTTTGGCGGGGATGGGTGGGTGGGGAGGGGGATGGAGGGGAGCAAAAAGGCAATGGATGTAATAGAACAACAATTAAAAAATGAGGAAAAAAAGAAAAAGAAAAGCCAGGTGTTATGTGAAAAAATGCTTTAAATGTTGATAATAAAGCTTTTAAACATGAAAAAATATATAAATAAATAAATAAAATAAAAGAAGCTCTGTGGGGGATTTTTTTTTTTTTTTTTTTTTTTTTTTTGCTTTAGTTTTTTGTTTGTTGGCAAAGAGATCATCATACCACAATTGTGAAAGAGACAAATATTTTTTTCATATGATTTTCTGACTATTACTTTTACAGCAACTGCAATGACATTAAATTCAGTGCCTCAAAATGGTAAGATGATACAGCCAAAAGATGCTAGAATCAAACGATGTGACCTGTAAGTTGGCTTTTCATCCTTGCACTTCAGCTACCTCTTGCCACGCTGGTAAATGCTAGATGCTCCGAAGACTACCAGTCATGTGTTCGTTTCGAAATGCCTTGTGAACTAAGCAAGCCATCCAACATGTGCAAGATCCACAACGATATCACACAGCAATCTCATTAGTACATTTACATGCAACACCCCTAAAGTCCAGAGAAATGATATTTAAGAAAAGTAATGCCCTGGTTGAAAATAATGACTGGTGTTTCTAATAGAGAAGGTAACTACGGCCAGTAGGAGCAGGGAGCATGGAGAGGGGTGGTGGGTGCTGAATGATGACTTGCTGCAGTTGAGTGCAACTCCTGTGAACTTGTTACCCGCCCTCCTGGCAGCCACACCTGCACTGAAACCCAGACACTTGCTCCCCAAGGAGGCCCAGTGAGCTGCTGGCAGTCCCACCACAGCAGTTTCTCCAAGTTGCAGGTTATGTTCCTGTCATTCCAGATATGAAAAGTAAGACGATGGAGTCAAAGATGTTCTTCCATGAGCTCAGGAAACCTTGGTCCATTCATTGTACTGGACTTAAAGTGTTTTGGGCTACAATCTGAACTCCCTCGGGATACTATCTTATAAATAAATTTGTGAGATTTTCAAGAATTATCAATTACTTCAAAGGTTGCTCCTGGTGTCTAGATTGGAAATATTTGCCTTTCAACCATTAATTGTTTTAAGCTTAGATTTTAGGCCTTTTTTCTACTTGATAAACTCATTATAATTTGGGTCAATAAAATGTCTTTCGTGATGGAGAATTGTAGTGGCAACTCCAGAGGAAGAATCTAATGAAATAGCAAAACTCTCATGAGGAGTTAGCAGTTTGGGGGCCTTTGTTATCTCCCCAGTCTCCTACATGTCTTCAATGGGGAGAGAGGGCTCACATTTTCCTCAACGTAAAAGATTGCCCTTTGATTGCAGATCTTAGATCTTTAATTTTTTTAATACTTAAAAAATTTTTAATTGTTTTTTAATATTTATTATTTTTAGAGAGAAGGGTAGGGAGTGAGGTAGAGAGGGAGAGAGACATCAATGTATGATTGCCTTTCACCTGCCTCCAGCTACGGACCTGGCTGGAGACCTGGCTGGAGACCTGGCTGGAGACCTGGTTATGTGCCCTGGCTGGCAATTGAATCAGTGACCTTTGGGTTCACAGGCCAACACCTTATCCATTGTGCCACCAGCCAAGGCTAAATACTGAAATTTTTAAATATTTAAATTTCACAGTCCCCAATAACAGGCAAACCTTTCAGGAGCTGCTCTCACCCATTCACCTCCTATTCATTCACATGTTGAATTCTCTAATCCATTTACCTCCTCCCTGTGGGAAGATGCTCACAATGAGTAAATAAATGGGCCTCAACTCTAGCTGCGCATCTCCATCACCTGGAGTGTTTACAAACTATTGATGTTCGCTCCAACCCCAGAGAAGTGTTTATGAAATAATGTAAGTAAAAAGTCAACATACTAAAGGAAAATACATAAACATCTCAATTTTGTTTAATATATATTTGATTTTAAAAGATATATAGGTATAGATGTATATACTAAACAAGTCTTTTAATTACTCTGAACGGTAGGATTATTTTTTAATTTTCTTTTTCTTTTTTTGCATCTTCTAATTTTTCTATGCAAAACATGCATTATTATAATCCCCAAACAATAACTTGTTATTTCTTAAAAAAAGAGATGTAATATACTTATATACCACACATATATGTTACACATCACATATACAATATATGTAATATATTACATAGATAAAATATGCTGTATATAACATAGATAATATATATTACATGCATGTTATATATAACAATGGACTATTACTCATAAAGAGAAATGAAATTTTGCCATTTATGACAACATGGCTAGATCAGGGGGCTATTGTGCTAAGTGAAATAGAGAAAGACAAATACCATATGATTTCACTCATATATGAAGTTTGAAAAACAATGCAAACAAACAAGAAAAAAAAAAAAAAACAGAAATAGACTCATAGATACAAAGGATAAATTGGTGGTTGCCAGAGGAACAGGGATGAGGATGAAGATGAAGGGGACCAAGAGGTAGAAACTTTCAGTTAAAAAATAAGTAAGTCACAGGGAAGCAACAAACAGCATAGAGAAAATAGTCAATTATACTGTAATAACATTG
Organism: Noctilio leporinus; assembly: GCA_004026585.1. NCBI lineage: Eukaryota > Metazoa > Chordata > Mammalia > Chiroptera > Noctilionidae > Noctilio > Noctilio leporinus. The sequence goes on from PVIW01005716.1 coordinate 95,436, forward strand.
TATGGTGACAGAAGGTAACTAGCTATGTTGTGGTCATTGCTTCATAAATATCAAATCACTAGGCTGTACACCTAAAATTAATATAATGCTATAAATCCATTATATTTCAAAAAACATAATAAATGTTTAACAATGAAATAAATTGTTGTTCTTGTTAAATATCATGGTAAACATCATGGTTTTTTATTAAACATCTTATTTAAACATAATGCTCTCATTTGGTATTTTCTTACATTACACTGTTTCAAAATTCTATTTACTCAAAGAAGTTTAAAGAGATTCTTTTGTATTCAAATGATGTCCTTATAAAATTACCATGTCTTTGTGTATATTTAGGCTCTTGGAACTATCTTTTAAGTTGGAGCACAGTCATTCCAGATGAGGTCCCCAGCTGTTAATGACAATTTATTTCTTATCTCTACTACCCTGTGATCTCATCACTTTAGCATTTGGCAGCCTATTACTCAAACTTTTTGTGTAGCAAAGCATAGAAGCTTTGAACATTCTTGCCTTTATATAATACTCCTTGGTAAAGAGCTAGTCTTCTGCAATGTGCCATTTGAAGAAAGTTCAGAGAAGGAAAGATAAATAATTCATAAAAAGATAACAAGAGAACCAACTTGCCTAGGTAGATCTGAGTATAAACACATATACCACAACTGAGTGGCAAATATGATTTGAGTAATATAGTTGGTGTGTATTGTAGCTAAGAAGCCAGCCTAGGTTTATCTTTTGAAATACACAGAAAAATGTTATCATCCCATCTTTCATGTATTTATTCATTCATGAAATATTTAAAGAACTCTTCTGCACAAATAGGGGATACTAAAAAATGTACAATAGTAATTTACCTGAAGAAGGTAACATTTTGGGGCAGGGTAGAGAGTTCAGAGGGTTGAGGGTTGTCGCAAGAAGTGGTTGCACAGCCAAAGATAATGTTTATCAGCCACTCCTTGAATCCAGAGGTGGCCATGTGATACTCACCACTGAAATGAGAATGAGTATGATATGTGTCCCTTTCAGGTAAGTGGTTTTAGGAAGTCGGTGTGTCTTCTATATGCTTTCATCTTCCATCTCCTGGAAGCTAAAGAGCCTAGGCCCTAGATGAGGGCAAAGCCCCACAAAACAAAAGGAACACAGGTCCCATGCTGTGGTGGTTTTGAAATAAGTCCACAGATTATTTGATACTCTCCCTTTGAAAGCTGCAGCTTAATCTCTACCCCCTTGAGTGTAGTTAGATGTAATGGCTTGCTTCTAACACATAAAATGCAGACTAATAACAAAGTATGACTTCCAAGGGTAGGCCATAAAAGAGTCTCCCTCTTGCTGTCTCTTGGGTCTTTCTTGCAGAAGCCAACCACTCTGCCATACTCAGCAGGCAGACCCACATGGCAAGGTGTGGCAAGTAAGTTATCTTGGAAACAGGTCTACCAGCCCCAGCCAAACCTTCATGTGACTACACCCCAAGCCAGCAGCTTGACTGCAACCTCCTGAGAATCCCTAAAGATAGAATCACCCAGATACACCTGTCCGGAATCTTTGACACATAGAAGTTGTGACATAAAGTCCTTGAACCAACACATAAAAATAGCCCCCAACCAACCAAAAGCACTACACTGGACTGTCATACTGAGTCACTAAAAATCAGGGGATTGTTTGCTAGACAAACTAGCATATTCTTAGCTAATACAAGAAGGTTACATATGTTCGTATTCCATCTCCCATGTACCACAATGTTAAGAACTTTAAGGTATTCAATTAATATTTATAGAAGTAATAAATTATATGAAAAAAATACATGCTTCAAAGAGGTTCAAATTATAAGAGATGCTGAGGATAGAGAGCTTTGTCTTTGTGAGAACAGCGAAATTTTTCATGAAACTGTTAATATGTGAACAGTGCCTTGAAATGAAAGAATGTTGAGAGCCAGAATTGGAGAAAACGTGCCCCAACCTGGAGTAACATCAGAGGCACAGACGCAGAGGAGAGAAAACCTGGACACAGTTTGAGGGTTAATGGATTATACAATCCACTCCCACATTGAGCAATAAGGAGAATTGGGAGTTAAAATTAGAAAAGAAGCCTGGAATGAATCTCAGGCAACTTTCAATACAAAGGAAGAGGGTTCTAATTTCTAGGGCCATTGATACTAGTGGCAAGAGCAGAGGTACACTTGACCTTCAACCTTTGTGGGTAAGATGACCAGGGTGAGAAGAAACACACTGAGAATTTTAGAAGACTACTGAAGTAAGCGGGGGTAGGTCATGAGAGCCAGATGTCCCAGAGTGGAAGAAGGAATGAACCGCTGTGAGGAGCCAGAACTAGTTTAGGCCCTGTGCCCGGTTTCCCACACTGATGAGAGCTTTGTCTTGGGCAGTCTATACTATTTCTCTATGTGACTAAATTCTGGGAGCAGGGAAGAGATTTTCTTCCACATAAAGTTAAACCACGTGATATCAAAAGTATTGATTTTGGTCTCATGAACACCGTGTTCTAACATACTGAGTTAACTACTCTTTGAGAGAGACCACCCTACATCTTAGCCCAGCCCAACGAACAGAAAGCCAAGAATGGATTAGCCAGCCCTGCTCATTGCGAGCCCCAAAATATCTGCTGTTCTTCTGGGGACCCATGGACCCCAGGAAGTAGGAGCATGATAGATGGAATATATCATATTGTTTTGAGAAATTCCAGGTTAATCTGGCCCCGCTCACAGAAGTGATCCATTCTCAAATAAGCCAGCTGTTCAGTCCTGCAGAAAACTGAGCCAGCAACAGGGAAAGCAGGAAAAGTCATCTCAGGGTTCAAGGAATCCTCGTGCATTTTTAAAGACCCTCTCTTAGATCTTGTCATGTCCACCTCTAGCATTCCTTTCCAGGTCTTTCTACTGCCGCTGCCTTTGCTTACTCTTTCGTGACCATTTCTTGTGCTGAAACTCTTCCTAAAACTTCCATCTCCTAGAAGCTGGACAGATTGCATCCAGTAAAACTTCCTCCCCTCTGCTTCTGTCATAAAGAATTGCTCACCAGGCCTCTTTCATCTCTCTCTTGGGGGCAGAAGCCACCCGGGCCCACACTCAGGGCTCCTCTGCAGAAGGAGATGAGTGAGTTGCTGGTATATTTCAGCTTGCTTTGTTAAAAACAACTCCAGGCACTGCAAAGTGTGTGTTATTAATATGCATATGTGATATCTTGGAGGCAGAGCTGCCTTCAAGGTGTATTTTCAGCAGGACAACATTTTCCCACGTGAGGTGGGAAACAACAGAGCATCATATGTGTGGGAGGGAAAAGCCTGTAGGGTAAGTACAAGGGCTCACTCCCTTTGTGTCTCGCTTCCCTCTCCTCTTCGCCTCCTCCCACCTACTTTATTAATGGGTTTTGCAATTACTGGTAACATTGCCTTACCAGCGAGGAAAAATCAGTGACTGTCTGACAGACTGTCAGAAGGGGAGGCAGGAGAGAGGGTGTGTGTGAAGAGGAGATGGCCAACGCAAAATGGAGTTTCTGAAACCAGGGGGCGCTAGGATACCTGGAGGTCAGAGATCCCGCTTGGTACGGGGTGCCAGTGCATTACAGCGCCTGGCATTTTGTAAATGAAAAGGGAGCTCTCAGAACAGGAGGGGACCCCCTGCGAGCACATCCAACAGTACCCTAAACGATGCCTCTCGAAAGATTCCAAGAGGGAGGCCCTGAGGAACTTCCAGCATGTTACTATGCACCCATTACAGGTTAAAAGAGACACGTTGTAAGTGTGATGTAGTTGGTAAAAATATCCAAGGAAGAGGTTTGATCTTATTCTTTTTTACTTATTAATTGGCATACAAAAGAAAGATATCATATTATAGCCAGAAATGGAAAAAAGTGGCCTCTGAAAGAAATGTCACGTTAAATTAGTGAACAAGTAGATAATAGTCTCTAAGAAGAACATCAAGAAATGCTGTTACAACCTGGCTTGGGTTAGTGGATGTGACAATGAAAATGTCAGCTAATTGGCATATTTAAAATTTTTGGCCCTGGCTGGTGGCACAGTGGATAAGGCAACGCCTGCAAACCCAAAAGTTGCTGGTTCGATTCCCAGCCAGGGCACATAACCAGGTGGCAAGCCAAGTCTCCAGCCAGGTCCTTAGCTGGAGGCAAGCAAAAGGCAACCATACATTGATGTCTCTCTCCTGATCTGCCTTTCTACCTTCCCCTCTCTGAAAATAATTTTTTTTTTAAATTTTAATTTAAAAAAAAGGGTTTTTGCATAAGCTCTTCAAAATCCAGTATGTACTTTAGATATTTGTATAAATATGTATTATGTGTGTAAATGTATTTGTGCGTGTGTTTGGTAATATTGCAATTGATGTTACTTTTAAAAACTAATTCTTTACATAAATGAATTAATGTAAGCATCTTGAAATAATGAAAAGAAAACTTTGTATTAATATGATTTGAAAGGCTGACAGAAGGCAGTAATTAAATGGTGAATTGTCTGGATGTGAAAAAAAAAGAAAGAAATATACTTGTGGTTACAGAATAGACAGGGGGATGATAAGAAGAATAAAGGAAATGGAGAAGCCAAAGAACTTAGATGCATGACACATATACAGGAACTAAAGGGGCATTGCTGAGGGAATTGGGGTACTGGGAGGAGGGGGACAAAGGGGGAAACTTGGGACAACTATAATAGCAAAATGAATAAAATATATTTTAAAAATAAAAAAAAAATTTAAAGGAAAAGAAAATGTCAGCTAAATACAACTTGGTTCTCATCACATGGTATAACAGAATCCAAAGCTGCACACAGGTTAAATAGGTTGGCATGATTTTGCACATCAGAATGAGCAGAATATTTATATTTATATTTATTTGTCTTTTATTAGTTTATAAGCAACAAGTGTTATAGAGAATAGTGTGACATAAGGAGATATTTGTACTTAAAAAGGTATATCTCCATCATATTTTGTTCATGCAGCATTTATACCTTATCCATTATTATATTTAAGTGAAATAACTGGTAATGACCAGCTTAATAACATTTGATATTTTCCAAACCACTATGCTTAGAGTTAGGCTATCTATGAATAGTTTTAAGATATATGCATCTATAACATACTAAAATTTGATGGACTCCATTTGGTTCTATTGCAAAGTTTTGCCAAGTGAAAAAAAGCATGTCTAGGTTTGCAACAGGACATTAGTGATGATTCAAATCTTTTATTTTATTTCTTGGTGACTTAAAAGAATGCATAGGCCATGACAGTATACTAGAATCTTCTTTCCTCCTCAATTCTCTAGCTTCTGAAAATCTGTGATTACTAACAGATCCCAGACAGATAATTCTGTCATCCATACTCTTCCTTCACAGATATCGCTACACACACA
>PVIW01005717.1:0-100743 GCA_004026585.1 Noctilio leporinus
TTACTGCCTATATTTTTCTCCAGGACCTTTATGGTGGCACTGCTTATGTTTAAATCCTTTATCCATCTTGAGTTTATTTTGGTGTATGGTGTAAGTTGGTGGTCTAGTTTTATCTTTTTGCATGTTGCTGTCCAGTTCTCCCAACACCATTTGTTGAAGAGACTGTTTTTACTCCATTTGATGTTCCTTCCCCCTTTGTGAAATATTAGTTGACCATAGAGTCCTGGGTTAATTTCTGGGCTCTCTATTCTGTTCCATTGATCTATAAGGAGTGACATTTTTAAATATCTCTTAAAAATTATTTCACCTTTGGTGCCAGAGTTGTTTATGCCATGCAAATAACAGCATAACATTTCTATCGTCTCATTAGCTATAGCTGTTCATTTTTATAACCTATCCTTATCTAAATTATTTGGTGTGCAGTAATTCAAATGGGGATCATTCACAGCAAAATACCCCATTTGGGAAATGATTAAAAGGAGTATATTAAGTTACCCAAAAATGAAAATAAAAACAAAAAAAATCAAACACAACAAATGCAATAAAACCCACTCATTCTTTATAGTTGGGAAACATGAGAGCCCTCCCACAAAATATTAAGTGTATTTTAAAATCTTTAGCTTATTTTCTTATTGATAATTTGTTAAGCAATAACAAAAAGCCATAAACTCCTTAAAGTTCTTGTCCTAAATAGAATTACAGAACTGAAAAGGACTGTTGAAAGAAACTAGTTTAGTTTCTACTTTATGTACTACTTTAGTATATTAAAGTGCCCTGTAAATGCAGAACGCCAAATCTGCCTGAGTAATTATCATCTAAGTTGCGCCAAACCCAGCCTGTGACCATCCCCTAACACCCTGGTCCTCCCAGCTTCCCACCTCCCAATATGGCACCGAATTCCACTGTGTTCAGAGACCCAACACTTAGGCATCTTAGATACTTGCCTCTGCTGCATTTGTAAATGCATAACCCATTCGTCACCAAACCTTTTCAAGTCTATCTACCAGCTATCGGCCACATTTATCCACTGTTGTTCATCTCCACCCCCACAACCACCCTCATCTATCATTTTCTGCATTTCTTTGGACACTTGTGAAAAAGCCTTTCATACCCTGGCTGGTGGCACAGTGGCTAAGGTGCCGGCCTGTGAACCCAAAGGTCGCTGGTTCAATTCCCCAGCCAGGGCACAGAACCAGGTTGCAAGCCTGGTCTCCAGCCAGGTCTGTAGCTGGAGGCAGGTGAAAGGCAACTATACATGGATGTCTCTCTCCCTCTCTGCCTCTCTTCCTGCCCCTCTTTCTGGAAATAATGAATAAAATCTTAAAAAAAAAAAAAAAGCCTTCCCCAATGGGACACTGCACTTCCTTGTCATCTGCATTGCTCCTCCAAATTATAGCCACAATTGTTTCAATCCATTTTGCTCATTTTGCCTCGCTGTGTAGTGACATCGCATTTTGGTGAAGAGAAAGACCAAAAATCATTTTGTTAAAATTAAATCTATTGGGATGCCACTAATGAATACAATTACACAGGTTTCAAGGGTATAATCCTGTGTCACATCATCTGGACGCTGCATTGTGCACTTGCCATCCAAAGTCAGATCTGTCACCCAGGAACAAAACCCTAACCATGGCATTCTGAGACCTATTCAACTGGGACACCCCCTTCCCATGTCAGCCCTCGACTCATCTGAGAGGTCTGAACACAACCCTCTCTTGGAAAACCTCGGAGGTTTTCACTGATCACAGTAGTCAACTAATGTCTTAAGTGATGTCGCTGACCTCGCTTCTCACCTCACTTTTAACGTCATATTTATTTGTGAATATGTTTCTGTACTAGATGTCTCCTCACTATACTGCAAGTTCCGTAAGATGAGGGTGTCTTTTTCAGGGACCATCTCTCCCCATGTCTTACTGCATGTGTGAGGGTAGTAGGCTAGGCGGCCCTGTGCACGAATGGATGGCGCCTTTCAAAGCAAATAATGACAATGCGTCCAGCAACACTATCCTCTCCAGACACAGCTCATGGTGTCAGTGACATTTCAGACATCAGACCAAAACTAGCAGTGCAGGAGTGAAATGATATATTCAGCTTTTGTACATAGGAACATGGTGTGCTACAAAAAATTCAAAATAAGAAAAGTATACACCAATGTCTAAAAAATTAAAAATAAGTTGCTTAACATAAATTTGTCAGCACTTTCAGAGGGAAATTGGAAATTAACATGAATTTACTAAAAGCCAGTTTTATCAAACTATTTTCTTTGATCTGGGATGTTGTGTTCATAGTCCTTGAAATACCACGCAGTATTTAAATTTAAAGAAGATCTTGAATAAAATGCTTTTTTAGACAAGACTATATAATGTAGAATAGTTTCATAATGCTTAAAAAAGGTATTTCTACAAGTTCACACATACAAATTTTGATGTAGAGTGAGATCTCCAATGGGAAGTCCTTTTTTGTTCACCCATTTACTAAGCACTAAGTTGGATAAATGCATAGAAGGAAATGTCTAAATTCTAATAAAACACTAGTGCCCGGACTGCCCTTCCCAAATCAGATTTATCATGAGAAGCAAGATAGGCCCAATCTGCACATTTTTAGTTAATGTCCAAGCAAGTGAGGCGTGAAATCTATCTGCAGCCAGACCATAATTCCCAATGAAGCTTCAATACCATTGACAAAAAGCACTCGGAGGAAAGAAGACCTGCCCAGAAATATTTATTGCAGCATCATTTATAGCAAAAAAGTAACTGGATTCTACCTGAAGACCCGACAACAAAAAACCAAAAGTGCCCTCATCAACAATAGCAAAAAATAGCACAAATGAGGAAAAAAGTCAATGATAAAGGCAATGTATATAATATCCTAATATGTCAGCATAAGTGTATTCTACATATACATACATTTGTGCATGTCGAATTTGCAAAGATTGGTCATCAAAATGCTCTTTCTTACGAATTGACATTCTAGGTCATTTTGACCTCCTTTTCCTTGCCGTGTGTGTCTATATTGTAAGACTCATAAACCATTTATAAAGTAAGAAAAACTAACTTTCCCTTTTTCTATTCTGAAAATAAAAGTGAAATGGCAGAAGCAACCCTACAAGCAAAATGGATGGCATTCAGTTATACTGAACACGACCGGGGCCATGTGTGCCACTCCTGTGCGGAGATTCACCACAGAACGGGACGGGCCCAGTCAATGGAATCTCAGCGCAAGTCAGACCTTAAGGGCGTGGAGCCTTCCCCGCCTTCCATGGCACGCGTGTCCCTGGCGGCTCCTGCCCTTGGGAAAACAGCTGCTGAAAATGTCCGATCCGCTTGGGTGGCGAAAACAGCTGACACCCACCAAAGTGGAACACCCCACAGACGCGAGGAGCAGGGTCGCCTGCGGGGCAGAATCCGCTGGAAAAGGCCTGTGGGCCACAAACTGGAGAAGAACTCAGACGGACAGCGTTTCAAAGCAACAAGTGCCAGTTTGTACCTGTTAACAACGGGACAATCTAAACCAGAGGACAGTCGCACATGCACCGGCCTCATACCTTGTGTCTGTTGCTTGATGTTAAATGGGATAATCACTTCGACACCTTTTTCAATTAATTTATTATTGTCATATTACAATTGTTTCATTTTCCCCATCGCTCTCCCCTGCCCCACCCTCCCCGCCCCCTCTCCCACAGGCAGTCCCCGCCTCGTTGTCATGTCCACTAAACTGTACCCCCACTTTTTCCCCTCTCCCCTCCCACCCCCCCTTAACCATCATTCTGCTTTTTTGTTTGTTTGTCCCTGGTTCCGTTCTGCTTATGTTTGTTTTGTTCATTAGTGTCCTTTATTGCGTGAGATCATATGGTATTTGTCTTTTGCCACCTGTCTGTGTATTGACATCACATAATATTTTCCAGTTCCAACCATACTGTCGAAAGTGGTAGGAGTTCCTTCTTTCTGTCTGCTGCATACTATTCCATTGTGTAAATGTACCACAGTTTTTGACCCAATTGTCCACGATGGGCACTCAGGCTGTTTCCAGCACTTGACTATTATAAATAGCGCTGCTACGAACATAGGGGTGCGTAGCTTCTTCTGAATTGGTGTTTCAGGGTTCTTCGGGTAAAATCCTAGTAGTGGAATCGCTGGGTCATAAGGCAGTTCCATTTTAGTTTTTTGAGGGAATTCCATGCTGTTTCCCACAGTGGCTGCACCGCTGGCCTGACCAGGAGAGGAGCTGGAGGTCACCTCTCAGGGACTGTCACAAACCACACACTGGGCATGGGGCGCCCTTCGCTAACACTCCTGACTCATTCACAGCCACCTGCGTGCACACCGCCTGCGTGTCCGGAGCTTTCAGCCTGCTCAGGCTTGCCACCTTTTCCTATCTCTTTCCACTCCTGAAGGGACTTAAAAATATAGCAAAACAGCACAGAATATCCTCGGCATGATGACGGCAGCCGCTCTAAATAAGTCAATCTCCTTGTGGAATTAGGCTCGTTACTTTAAAAGGCGGCCTGGGCCATAGCGGCCACTTCTGTTTTGCATCCCCCGGTGCGCCGGGACCCCAAGCGGCACATCCATTCAAAATGGAGCCCGGAGTTCTTTCGGTCATTTTGTTCATGGCAGTCATCTGATTTTTCAAATGTATATCCTCTATGATTATGGCTGAACAGTCCTGCTAACACGGCACAGAAGTTAATTGTAGGAAACTGTCCCGCTCATTGTTGAAAGCACACCGTTTTCGTCTGCTGTCCGCCGCCAGAGCCCTCCCTCCGTTAGAAGGAAAGGGTGTGACTCGACCTTCAGGGCTTTCTGAGGCGCGTGTTAGTCATACATCAGCAAGTTTTAAAAACAACCCGTGCACGTTTTTGGAAGGATTTGTAAAGCAACATCTGTTTAGAGGAAGGACAGCATTGTCTGTCAGTCACTAGTTGGTGGCAGAGCCTGGAAGAGCCACCTGGAAAGTGACCCGTTGAGGTGACGTCCAAGAAGAGGCACCAAGTCTGCAGTTAGAATGTGATCAATGAGCTACAGAGCCGTAAAGGCAGGAAAACATCAGTTGTACGTAGGGGGCCGGGGAGTACTGGAAATACCGGGGGGGCCCTTTGTGCAGTGTAGGGTTGCCGCACCAGTATGCTGTACACCTGAAACGGATATAAACAACATATACACTTTTAACTAAATAAAAAATGATTAGCGCTGAGGACAAATACGAGAACACTGGGAAAACAGGATTAAAGTGTATCGAAGGAGATAACATACAGGAAACAAGTAGGCCATGCCAGCAAAAACTGTAACTCCAGAACATCCAGTTTTCATACAGATTAAAAACTCTCGGAGGTTAGGAAATGTCCCTTTTCATAGCAGTACGAGGAAAGGCTAAGTCTGCAATAAAGACACCATGAAATAACCATTATGCTCTTTCATTAAATATACTATTTTCTAAAGAATTAGCACTTAACTTACGCAACAAGATTTTGCTTGTTTATCTTTAACTTCTTCCCAACCCCTCCAGAAACGTGGAGCCATTTTCCCTGTCTAATCAAACGGAAGGGCACCCAGTTCATTTAAACGCATTCCCCCACTTTCTATTGTGCTTTAATTTTTAAGTTTTTCTTCGTGCAAGCCACCACATGAATTATGAGAAAATAATTGTACAGAAGTTAGCCATCAAAGGTGATTTCTGCTTTAAAAACCATTTATATGTAGTAGGCTGGTCAGGGGCCCAAGGAGATAATCGGATAAAAATTATTCAACCCACTGCACCCCCCTCCCCGTCCCTGCGGCTTCCAAGGAAGACAGAGACTAAAAGGGGAAGTCCATCTATGCATAGCAATGCCATTAATAAAAGCAACCTGACCATGAATAAAAATTAAGTGAAATCAATAAGCCATCTAACTCAAATGAGATTAAGAACGACCCAAACTAATGCTGAACTTGACATGGTCATGTGTCCCTGTGGGTGCTGGACTTTCCCTATTCAAGAGTGACAACTAGACCAGCGCTGAAAACGCTTACAAAGCTGGCATGGAGTCAAGCAATACATGCAAACAGAGAACTGCAATTATTGGTTAGGTATTTTGACCAGCAGTAAAACGTTGTGGGTAGGTGGCCAGGGTTGGAGGAACAGATAAAGACTAAGCAGAGACGTTTATGATATTCATGTGTTACCTGAAAGGCAGATTGACTTCATTGCAACAAACATTTTAAACAACCTTGGAGAAACATTAATTCCATGCAACAGCCTTTAAAATTATAAAACAATTTGAAGGAATCAAAAGGAATGTTATTGAGGGTCAGACAGAAGTGCCTTACCATTCGTTTCCTCGGGAAGGCTTTTCCAGGAGCACTCGGATTATGTATAATAAGCAGCTTAATAATTTGAGAGAAAAATTGAACAGGCGTATCCGCAGACCTTTAACAAACAACAGAAACATGATTTCCATGTGCATTTAGTTCACAAAAGACTGAAAAGAATTGTCAAAAACACCAACGTTAAGCACAGCTCTTAAATTGTATTTAGGAACTACAGTACCGCAATTGTCTCAACTCTCTGAAGTAAAGGTAGCTGAATTTTAATTACCTGAATATGGAAACAGGAGGGTGATGGAAGAAATGCTTGAAGTGCAAATAACAGCCAACAGTATGCACTGAGAGTGAGTCTGGGCGTGAGGCCACAACAAAATTATGTCCCAACAAGAGTGGTTCCAATCTGCTCAGAGGATTAAGCATTTTATAGACCCATGAATTTGGGGTCGACTTGAGCCAGCTAGAAAATCAGTCTGCTTACACAGCCACAGGATAAGTCATAAAACTTGTACCTTCAGAAGACCTTGCAGATTTTAATGATAATTATAATCATGTCTATAATTATATATTATACTTTTAATTAGTAGTTACATAATGATAGAGAAATCAGAATATGCTGGGAAATACAGATATACACACACATTTTGAATTTGACCAGTTGAATCTTACTATTCACCTTAGGTTAATTACCAATGAAATCTTAATATTTTTGTGGGGATTAAGATTGTCATGTATGTACCTTTGGAAACTGTGTAGGTCACAATTATGCAGTCTGTAATACTTAATGAAGATGAAAAAGACCAATTAGGGTTAGCAAAACATGCCTGCAGTCTGATTAATAGAAGCATTACCTCTCCTGCAATTACCAGGAAGTTTCTGATTCATGCATTATGAATACAACTGAGAGAAAAGCCTTCCTATAATTATGGGTTAATACAATCTGGGAATGAAATGTCAGTTTTTCACTCTGCTACATGCGAGTCTACCTGAGGTGGCATTTCTTAACGGTAAAAGGTTAATGCTCATTAATTGTACAGTTTTTCCCAGGCTTTGCTATTATAATGCTGGTACATTTTATGGGTTAGCCTCTTTAAAAAGTCTTAAATTATTAATGAAATTCATCCTGGTTTTATAGAACTTATCTCCCCAGGCTTAGTCAAAGCCGGCTGCTGGAGAAATAGCCAAATAATGCGTTTATCTATTCTGACCTAGAGAGAGAGGATTGTTAGTATTAAAATCAAGGAAACCTTTTATTCAAAGGAAGTGGCCCCTTTAAGTGATATCTGTGGGTGGGGCTTCCCTGGATTTCTAAACAGTCAGGAGAGAGAGACATTGGCTGCCACTGGCCTTCACCCTGAAGCTAACCTGCCCTTAGGAATCTCTCACCAGCGTGCCTTCAACATGGGAATATCCCCTACCCTCTACCACCAGCATTTGGATGACTTCGCACAACTCAGCTCTCCTCTCTGAACCCCACAGAGGCACAACTTAAGGAAGCCCACCCCTAGAGAATGCAGGGGTCCAGGCTAGAGAGAGCAGAGTCTACGCCCACGTCAGCCACGAGGTCTGTCCAGAAAGTATCGAGCCAGTGTGAATATGATTAGAACAGTGGTGCAGCCTGCACTTTCAGGACAGACCTCCGGAGGTCTCCGCCAAGTGTCGGTTGGAAGCAATGATCACATGAAAAGTTGCTCCTTGGCTCCTGACATGTGGCTTTTAAAAGTACGTGGCATTATCGGGGGGAGGCAAGAAGGATCCCTTGACACTTCAACTTGGAGCAAGTTTAGCTCCGTGACTCTGACAGTTGCAGATCCTCCTGAAGTCCCAACACTTATCAGATTTGCCTGATGGTCAGAACCAATGAGGGTGTTACATTCTGCGCTTAGCTCTACGAGTCCCGATCCAAACTCTCTAGTAAACGGTGCTGGTTAATGGTCCGTCTTTGCCACGGGGCCTGAGGGAAACCCTGACGTCCTCCCCCAGGAAACCAGACCATTACTCCTGTTAGGATCGCTCCGAAATGCAGGGAGCCTTCTCATAATAAGCTTCGGGTGCCCCCACAGAGAAACCGGGACAAACCCCACGTTGAAATCACTTTCCTTCATGTTTCCACTGGTCCAGATGGCTCTCCCAGAACTACTGACTAGGACGAGATTTGGACGATTACAGGCATTCAAGAAATCGTAACACCAGCAGATGTAAAATCTAGTTTTCTAAACTTCCACTGTCTGGCAGACAGGATTATCAATTGCATCCCTCTATTTAATATATACACACAAATAGGGAAATAAAACACTTACTTGATCGCTGGTTTTTAATAAAAAATAACTTTAGTCTCTCTTTAAAGGTATTTTCATTCATATAGAATTCAACTTGTACCCTGCAAACAGAAAACAAAAACATAATTAATTGAACTGAAAAATTAATATATAAGAACCTAAAAAATAATCTGCATTATATTTTAAGTGAATCCCAACCACACAGACTAAAATATGAGAACTGGGTATAACAGTGAATATTTTGGAAAGAAGAAGTTACTTTTAAATTCAAAGACATAATCAGTTCAAGTATCCTGTGTAGTTAAGTCAGTTATCTGTATTAGTGGGTGTCTTGAGCAGCATGAATAATTCAAAGTAGCAGCAACGCAAGTCTTCAACATGTATGTGTCTGTGGGATAATTCTGAGTCAGTGTTTCCCCACTTTTTGTCCACATCGTAAGAATCAACTGAATGCCATAAAAATTCAGTTTCTAAACAACCCTGGATGGACTGTACCAAAATCTTAAGGGGCTGGGCCTAGACATTCACTTTCAACAAGCCCTTCATGTCACCGTGACTGGATTTGGTAGCCACATTCTGGGACACTTTAGCTTCTTATTTATTTACTTAGGTTCATATTAAAATAGGCATAGATCAGGAAAGGAGTGGTAATGTTAAATAGAATGCGATGGTCACCACAGATGTAAACCAGGCAAATCAATTATGATGCTGAATATTACGTATATATTTAATCCTCTATAAAATGATATCAACTGTCAGAAAAATAGTATTTACTTAACACATGCATTTGCTTTCCCCTAAATTCTTCCAAATTGCCTTTCATGTGATGGCATAATTATGTTTTCAAAATATTCAGTGAAAGAGAAAATAGTGTTCAGTGCATAGTGACTTGTTAATAATCATTATTTAAAGTTTTGTTGGTCTCAGATACATGTATTATAAATCAGGATTGCTAAAATATCTAAGAAGGCATTTTAATATTTACACAAACAACAAAGATTTCATTTTTTCTAATATCAAAAAATGTTGGTAATGTAACCCATGCAGACTAGTTTTAAAGTTTTGGGTTTTTGACAGGAACCCCCATGGGAGATAAAAACTGGAGAAAAAATTAACATATGAATATGCTCATGTATTAAGGAAATGTTTCACTGCTATATTCTATGCTGTATAGTCAAGAGGAGTCATGAACATTTTTAAAACTTATTCCATGAAAGTAACAGGGTTTTTGCTATTTAGTGTAAATCAACTTTTATCTGCTATATTTTCAAAAAGACTTGAAAGCTCTCTATCCCTAAAGATATGCCGAAAATTTTCATCCCTTTTCCTGACATTCTTATTTTATGTTCCAGCCTTTGTGTTTCTCTCACCTTTTATGTTAGGTAGAAAAAGGGCAGAAATTAAGATTGCCATGTTAATTTCTCCAGAAAGAAACCCTGAAAACTGCAGGACCTTCCAGCAGAAAACTATGTGCATGCCCGCACACACCACCTACACCTACAGAGAGTTTCACCAGTGTCTCGGAAATCTGTCACTGGGGCTGTTTCTCTTGTTTATCAAATAAAAAGGCAGTTCATTTCAAATAGAGTTCCTGTAATACTGATATCAAGCTAAATTAGTTCAAGTTCACTATGGATACAAAAGCAAACTTGAGAGGACACATGGCTATTACAGAAGTGATTCAGCAAAAGGCCATGGAGATTGGATTATCACATTTATACAAACATGAGTCCATTCTTCACATAATAGCTAGAGTTCATCGGGTGTATAACGGAGGTGCATTTTTAACTAAAACAAGGTTGTCTGCAGCCTAAATATGAAGAGATAGCAGGAACAGAACAGGCTTCTTTAAATATCAGGGTGCCCATCGTTAATAAAATGAGCTGAAAAATGTGATGCTCTATTGCATAGAAGAGTCATAGAGAGCTTGGAGAATTATGAGTGAGGTTTCCGCACTTGGAAATGGCCATCAGTGTGAAGCAGGGGGCAGGCACTTTGATACTTAACAAATAGCAGCTTGCAAGCAACTTTTCTTTTTTATTCCTGAGGGGAAAGACAATTTTGCGTGGTGTGAGGTCTCTCAATAAATAAGCAAGTTCCAAATTCCCTTTTAGTTATAATATATGAAATAAAATAATAAATATAGTAGTCTCTCTAAGGCTCTCTTCCCTCATAGGATTATGGATGATATTGAACTATGGATTGATACAAATGCTTCTCCAAGTTAATCTGAAAACCAAGAAATATAAAGCAAAACACTTTTTGATCCATGTCTTCTTTCAGGGACAGAAAAATATCCTTTAGGTTTACAATTTGTAGTATAGAGCAGTGCTTTCTTTTATTTGATCTAGTGACAGTTCTTACCTAAATCAAGGCCAGTTAGTGTTAGTGTAAACTTTGGGACTTTCTAGCACCATGCAGTTCTCTAGTTCTCAGGGACCTAGTACAAAGTTTAATGTTTATTCTTCTCAATTCTGTCAATGACCTTAATTGGTTTTAAATATCCTTCTAGGATTCCTTTTTCCAGATACAAATGTGCCCTCGCTTTCTCTCTTCCTCTCTCTTGTCTGAATTTACTTTCACCTCATAGGTCAATTTCATGTATTCTCTCTGGACCTTTACCAGAACTGGACAGTTTTACATAATACTGCATGGCAAGTCTGACCTCATCACTTCTAAAAATGCTATTTTTCCCACTTGTTTATACTCTGAATAAAATGTTGGATCATGTGGTTACATTTAACCCGGTATAATAGTAGAAATGGGATTATATTTTATAAAAAATGAAGTGCCATTGCAATTATTACTAGGTGGGATTTTCCCATTTGGCTTTTTTTCTGGTTTAAGAATATTTTTATATTGGTCAAAACATTTTATTGCCACATTTGGGTAGATCTTAAATATTATTTGTGATACTATTTCTACGTATTTTATAATTTTGGTTTTGTTCTGGTATTTTTTGTCTTTCGCATATTAAATGGCTACAATGTTGAACCCCTTTAGATGTGGTGGTATTTTTTTCAGGTTTATTTCTTGTTTTGTTTTGTTTGTTTTTTGGCAGATAATCATGCTGTCTGAGAATCGTCTCCATATTTCTATTTACCTTCATTGTTCTTGTCCTTCCACATTGACTAGCACTTTTGGAAGAAACTCTTCTACTGTGAAATGCATTCTTATAAAGGAAGGCCTCTTGTGCCTTAGCAGCTAAACTGGTGACCTTGGACTTACAATGAATATTTATATTTTACTAAAAATCATATCAGGAGTGGGTGGATATAGACTGTTGTCAGAAACCTATTTTGAATGCGTCAACTTGATGGTACATTTTCAGAGTATTTTCTTATAATGATCTGGTGAATTCTTTTAATGGTTTTTCTATTATACAATTATTTTTTCCAATTCTGGTACAAAAAGTTTTTGTACAAGTTAACTAGTCAGGTAATGTACTGTTGGATTCACTTTCTATATTTTTCGTTTTTCTTCTACGGTCATAACTAACATTGATCTAAGCAACCATCTTTAGATTATTCTGATGTCTTCAAATATGAATTGAAAAACTGTTCGGGTGTTTCTGTGCTTTGAAACAATTCTGAATACTGTAGAGATTTCTTTTTGACTCACCATCATCAGTCTTCCCTAACAGTATCAATTGCCTTAATATTAATGTGGATTTTTTTTCTTTTTCCTCTCATATGCCTGCTCCGGTTACTTGAATTTAATGTAAAAGTCATTTAGCAAATGATCAAAATGCAATCTTCTTGCTGCACTCGTACCATTCTTACTTAGTGACGTTAAAGTGGCCACCGTACAACACGGGTGGTCGTGCCTTCTTCTTTCAGAAAAGGTATTTTGCCTTACTCGATGCTGACGGCCCAGAACGCCAGTCTCTGCAGATGTTCCCTTTGGGAACTTCGAGTGGACAAGGCCATGGGGCCAGGGGTCCTCTGTGCCTGCGGTGCCGTTTTTCCCCAGCACCTCCGGCCTCTGCAGCGTCACTCAGGGAGCGAGTCCTGGCGTCAGCCTCTCGCTGGGGACTCCGGGCGGCACCGGCCTGCACCCGGCCTTTCCGCGGCTCCCTGCCTCTCGCCTCCTGCCCGCCTGAGTCCTGCTACTGGGCGACCTCCAGGTTCCGCGTGAAACAGGACTCGAGCTCCGCGGACAGCCGCTCAGGGGCGCTGCCCAGGGCTGGGTTAGCGCTGCCCTTGGGGGCCGACCCCACCCAGGTTCCTGGCCGTGTTCAACCCGCCCCTCCCCACTTCTGATCACGAAATTCTTTAGCGGAGCAACATCGAAACAAAGCCTCGTAAAAAATAAGTTGATTAGTAAGCCTACGATCGATTTTTCCGCCTCAAAAAAGCTCGTCTCCCCAGTTCACGCCCGAGTGCCCCCGGGGTTGCTGGCCGGGCGCCCCCCTCGCTGCTGCACACGAGCCTCGTTTTCCGCGCGTGGGCGTCCCTCCCAGGCCTGTCCCAACCTCTTCATGATTATCCAGCCTTCGTCCTCAGTCTGTGGCGGGCCCAGAGGGTACCTGTGATGGCCTTCCGTAGCACTCTCCGCATTTGTAAAATAAAATCTAAAATAATGCCATTTTTGGAAAGGGAACCTGGCTTTCCGTACACACACACTCATAATACACATGCATGTAAACACACATGTACGTATGTAACGATGGACTGGCCACTGCTCCGTTCTGCTTTATTGTGGATAATGCCAGTCGACCCTTAGCAACTGCGTTGCCGCTCCTGTCACCCCGGCAATCAGGGCTGGAAGGTGGCTGGAAATAACTGTGTCGCTGTTTCCATGGTAAAGCTCATGACAAGGGCACTCAGGGTCTTTTGTGTTCCAGTCGCTGTTCCCTGGGAAAGCCCGAGCGCACAGGCATGGCTTGCCAGCAGGACCAGGACGTGCGCCGGCAGGTCCGTGTTTTCAGCCCCAGACGGCAGAGCTGTTCCCTCTCCACATCTCTGCATGAGTAGGGGCAGGGCTGGCTCAAGCCGTGGTGAAAGGGAAAAAATGCAAATAATAGAACGTGAACTCATTTTATTATTTTAAGTATATAATAAAGAGCAACAATGTGCAGCATTTAGGCTTCAGATAAAGGAGGGATGTGTACAACCACCACCTCAAAAAAAAAGATCAGACACGTTAACATCATTTCCACTTTTTTCTCTTACCTCCACTGTCTTTGCACACTGACACGCACAAGTCCCCAGAGGTCAGGTGCGTACATGCGTATACATACATAAACATGCATGCAGACATGTGCACGTGCATTCTGAAATATAGCTAGTAGGAAAGTGCAAGAAGTCCTTACAAGCTGGAAAAGGACAAGAAAATAAGAAATCAGAGAAGTAAGCTGGCATTTAAGCTGCTGGTCACCCTGGTGCTATCTGCTACTTCGGGGTGGGGGACGTTTGTATTTTGACCAGCAGGAAACCTGTCAAAGAAGCCCCCCAGCAAAGGACCCGAGTTCCTAAGACAACATCGCCATTGCACGAAGGAAGAAAAGTCCCCGACAGCAGAGGCACCCGGTAAATGCCCTCGGCCACCTTGGCCATGGTTCTGGTTGGGAGGAAAGGAAGGGATACTGAGGCCTGCTGTGTTCATGATGCAGGGCTGTCCTAAAAGACCGGGTGGCTTGGAAAGCAGTTATTTTCTCCTGACTCCCTTGACGTCTCCTGCGTCGGCATCAGGCATGAGGCCTGGCTGATGCTTCCTCACTCTTGAGCCACCTTCGCTGCTTGGCCTCCAGAGTGACCTGCTCCCTTGGTTTTCTTCTGACTTTCAAGTTGACTCCTGCGTATGCTTGGCAGGTCTGGTTCCTTCTCTTCCATTCCCAGAATCGGCCGTCTTTCATAGTGACACTCAAAGTAGAAATCATCTATATGCCCAAGATTGTGGGATTAATGCAGCCAGCCAGTTCGCTATCCAAAACCCATGCAATCAACAGTCTACTCAACTTTTCTACATGGAGGTTTGGCGGGCGTCTTCAGCACATCCGCACCCACACTCCTAATTCTCTTCCCTGGAATCCCCCAACCTGTGCTGCGTTCAAACCCGTCCTTCTGGTGCGTCAGAGCAAACGTCACATGGTTATATCTGAATCCCCTTTCTTTTTCGCACATGCTCACATCACTCTCTCGAGTCTTTGAATAGTAAAGCTCAATTAGCTGGATGATGAAGAAAAGGAGAAAGAATGCTTATAATGAACATGCTCCACTCTAGCTTGCAAGACATTTTATTTGCCTTTGGGTTAAACTTCATTTCCGAGGCAAGATAGAGAAAACAAAACATTCAATGATAAATACAAATACTGAACCTGGAGGGAAGGTCCATCCACATAGCAATCTACAAAAATAACTGTGGAGCCCTGGCTGGTAGCACAGCGGATAAGGTGCCCGCCTGCGAACCCAAAGGTTGAAGGTTCGATTCCCAGCCAGGCAGGGCACATAACCAGGTTGCAAACCAGGTCTCCAGTCAGGTCTGTGGCTGGAGGCAGGTGAAACGCAACCATACATTAATGTCTCTCTCCCTCTCTGCCTCTCTCTCTTCCCCTCTTTCTAAAAATAATTAAATTTAAAAATCTTAAAAACAAACAAACAAACAAACAAAAAAAAACTGTGGAATATTCCACATCCTTAAAGCCCTGTGTTGTGCCTGACCCTTAGTTAGACATGACTACAAGTGGCAGATTGGGGCCTTGGGTGAGCGATGTGCAGTGACACGGAGGGGAGTGTTGGAAAGAAAATAACCACCATGTTCTTCTTCCCAGCACCTAATTGTACCTAAAGGGAGGTACACCTGCTAATTCCCCTCATGCCTATGCTCTCCCCCCATTAATGCCAATTATGGCATAAGGAGCTGCACCCAAAAAAAAAGCAGAATTATGCTTAAAGGGAGAATCAAGTTTGCCTTGCACAGTTTGTAAAAACTCCATTAAACCTCAAGCTCCACTGAACAGGTATTAGTCATTTTCTGCCTCCAGTCATTTACCCAGTGCCTAGAGTATAGTGGATGTTCATGAATATATTTGGGATTAAAAATTACTAAGCAGTAGTTGCTTCTAATGTCCCGTTAGCAGGTGAAGTTGACACCCCTCAGCATGCAGAAGCTGGCCGTCCGCGGCTGCTGCCACCTGCCACCTGCCACCTACACCAGGAAGCAAAACTCCCCAACAACCTTGCTCCGAAAGGAAGGACACACTTGTTCAATTTGGAACAAATGCTGATGGGCCGTAGAGGATACGAATACCCCATCGCACCATAATTCCTCTTTATGTTTTCAGGCAGACTTCGTCATGCCAGTTACGGAGCCTGGAAATCTGTGGGTTACTACTTTTACGTAAGAATATTCTGTTGAACCTTAAGAAAAATGAACAACTCTTAAATTAAGTTAAGCTTTTTCTAGTTTTCCTTTGACTACTTTGCCCAGCATCCTTCAGGTCTCTCTCCTCTCTCTCTCTCTCTCTCTTTTTTTTTTTTAATTTTGTTTTATTTTATTTTCATATATATTTTTAAAGATTTAGTTTAATTATTATTAGAGAGAGGGGAAAGGAGGGAGGAAGAGAGGAAGGGAAACATTGACAAGTGAGCGAAACCTTGATCAGTTGCCTCTCGAATGTCTCCATCTAGGGACCTGGCCCCAGGCATGTGCCCTGACTGGGAATCGAACCTGTGATCTTTCAGATCACAAGCCAGTGCTCAATCCACTGAGCCACACCAGCCCGGGTTCATTTTCAATGCTACCTGCACCTGCCTCCTCACCAAAGTCTCTGTTAAGTGGCATGTGTGTATTCATGCTTAGTGCCCTCAGTTCCTTGTACCACCATCCTGACCGCAGTGGGTCAAGTGGCCTTTTCAAGGGTTTGTATCCTTTGAAAGGAACTAAGAGATCAAATAACTAGTGTTGTGCCATAGGATGCAGAACATGGACATGTTTTTTAAAAAGGGAAAAAATAACTTTCTGGACTTGGGGTAGTGAACACACAATGCCATATACAGATGATGTATATAGAATTGTGCACCTGAAACCTGTATCATTTCATTAACCAATTCCACCTCCAGTAAAAAAAGGCCTTTTCCATGATTAGAAATCTTGTCTGTTTACATTTTGAACACGTATACCCTCCTGGAGCAAGGTGGGAAAAGCTTAGCTTGGTGCTTGGCAGAAATAATGAGCAAAAGTAGACTGAACCGAACAGGAGGCCACCAAGGACCAGAGGGAATGCATCACCAGTGACAGCAAACGCTAAGCGCCATGGAGAGTCCCGTGAGGGCACATTTCTGTGGCGGGTCCCCCTCTCCGGCTACTGGCATGGCCTCCCGGGGCTGAAAAGTGGTGAGCCAGGGAGCTGTCTGCCTCGTTCATCAGAGAGTCCCTCCGAAGGTCGTTCATCAGCCTCTAGGAGCCCTTGTTACTGACTCGCAAGGCTGGCACTACACACAGGGTCGCACCTGGTACCACCACAGGGTTCAGCAAAAGAACCTGAAATGTCTGCAGAATGAGTCACATGGAAATAATGACGCTTTGCTAGCAAAAAAGTGATATAGAATCGATGATATTATCATCGGACAAACTTCCTGGAAATGAGGCCATTATCTTTATGGTTTTGAGTCCTTTCAACGTTCCTGGAATGCCTTTCCCGGGGAAGAATGTTAATTGGAAACCTTTTCTCTGAGTCAGCGGGTGCCCTCGCGGGCAGCCGTGCTGCCAGCACAGGGGATATATGCTTACTTGCTCAGCAAGTTTCACTTAAACGCAAAATAAAGGTTATAGTTTGGAAAGATCCCACTTGTTCAGTAATCTAATGGAAGCAAAGTGGCCGGTGCATGCAAAGGGGCGGAATGTGATAAGTATTTTGTACAAAGCGAGGACGAGATTCACTTCCCACTGTTGTGAGCAGCTGTCAGAACTATTTCCTAATCTGTTCAACAGTCTCCAAAGAGGTCCAATTTGGTGGTAGAGAAACTATTTTTAAAAATCAGCTTTTTAACTTGCATATCTTCACCAGTTCCCTAGCCCCATCCCTTCATCCTAATTATGTGGAAAGCAATGAGTAGAAGATTGACAATTATGGGTAAAAATGAAATAAAAGGAAAAATCTCAAATTATTAATAGGAGAAGCATAAATTTTCATCACCCATGAAAATTTTCATCTCTAGAACATACTTGTATTCTTTTGACCAATCATACCATTTTTATATATGCTCTATGCTAGGTGTGCATTTTTTAAATTTAATGTTACAAAAATTATTTCAGCTCAATTATTATTCCCATTATACAGGTGAGATTGGGGAGGCTCAGAAAGTTCTTTGTGTTCCCCAAAATCATGCAGCTGGGGAGCCAAGGAGCTGGGCGCTGACAAAAGTGCTTGTTTACAATGAAAATCAACTATGTTTGGAGGGGCTACTCCCCCATTCCTTAGAATTTATCTTCTACAAATATAACATGTAAAGGGTCAAGACTTTCTCTACACAAGGAATCTTCCAAAGCTAAGTTTTACTCCCAGGAGGCAACTGAAATCAAGGGTAGACATGTGATTTGAACTGAGCTGCCTTCATTTCTACATCATGACAGAACAAGACATGAAAATAAGTGGTTTTTAGATCATGGTTCTGGCCGATATGCCAATCTCTGCCCCTGACTTTTAACTCACCCATTTCTTAGCCTCAAGTGAATTTTGATTAACTACCTCTAATAAGCAGTTGGGGGGTATAGTTATCCTAATGAATGACAACTATCATGTCACTAGTCTAATGATCTTCATCATCAGTTCTCTGAAAGAATGACCACCTCCAGATGCAAAATTAAAAGCATCAAGATATCCTGATTCATTTTCCAACAGTTTTTCAATTTGCTTTGGAAAACAGAGCCATGATCATTATAAATCCATAGAAGACAAGTTCTTCAAGTTTTGTGTAAGATTGTATTTTCTGGGAAGTTAGAATAAGATGTTGGATAGCTTTGAACATTTTGTCCCCAATGTTACAATCCTGGGCAGCACCACGCAACCGAGGCTGAGAAATGCTCTTTCGATACCCCCACCTTTATTCTGTTTTCCTCTGAGCACAAGAGAAAATCCTTAGCTACCATTTAATGGCCAAAAAAAAAAAAAAATCGACCCTTTCCCTACTTCTTTCAAGTAATCATCTTTCTACTCAAGCAAAGATACTCAAGCTAAAAAAGGTGTGAATAAACTAAGGAGCCAATAGGAAATGCAATAAATCTTTAGTCATTATGGGTTATTACCCAAACACTCACTTTCATTTACCTTAGCCCATTTAAGGAAGAAGGATTTTAGTGTTGAGCGTTGATCATAAAAATATAATCATTCATGGAGTAGAGCTTTCTGTCTTACGGAAGTTCCCTTCTTGCAGGTAAACATTGCTTATTATCAGTATTAAAATATGATTAGTACGTTCATGCTCACTAGGTAGAATTACTCTCTTACTGGGGAGATGAGTGCATGTGTAACATCCCCACAATGGCAGCCTTGCCTAAAACATACTAAAGGAGGAGCAAGCCCTGCAGTGGACATGTGGAGACAGAGCTGTGGGAGTCAGGCAAGAACAGAGAAAGGCAGGCATTAAGATGCCCTACAACTTTCAAAACAAACAATCAAATGACTGGTTATTTTTAGAACCCATGTGGAACACAACACATTCAAAATAATTTCCATTTAAACAATAATTTTAGAGAAAGACTATTATGTCAAAGTAGAGCAATTAGATAAATGATTTAAAGAGGGAATACGCATACGTTTCATACTCAGCTATTCCAAGGCAGAACTGACTGTCACCAAGGCAGAAGAGAATTTTCTGGAATGCGTATCACTGGTAAATCATTCAAGTCAATATATTTAAGCCATGCAATATCAGCTCATCCAAAGTACAGATTATGGAAGGCACTCTATTTAGGATGGATGAATAACTAAGTAAAGAGCAAGTGACGATGAGTTCGCCCCTGTCCAGGAAAGCATCCGCACGCTGTTTCCGTTATTTCCACCCCTCGAGGTTACGGCTTCCCCTCTGTACCTTGTTCCCGAGTCAGACCCTGCCAGCTGCAGTTGGGGAAAAGGTGCAAAGGTGGGCGCGCAGGGGGCGAGCAGCGGAGACATCCTGCCTTCTGCTCAGCTGTGCGCTCAGGAGGACAACCTCTGCGTAACGCCAACTCCTGTCGGCCTCTTGCGTGAGCCCAGGAAGGGCGCCTTGCGTTTGGCCATGACTCTGGGAAGGATTTATGGCACAGGAGCGTGTCAGCTCCGGGGCAGCCGATTCTAATGTCTTTAATGCTGCCTTTGCCTCGGCCTCGCCTGCCAGTCTATTAAGGAAATGGGGCCGAGCAGGAAGGCCAGAGCCCTGGCTAACGTGATTACTGCCCAGGGCTCTCCGCATTCACCAGAGCGCACAAACGGTCACAGTCTGGCTCCCCGCTTCTCTCCAAGAAAGTTTGGATTCTTATTTAGGCAGCCCCAGGATGTTTGGTGTCCAAAATAGAGAACGTGCCACTTGTTTCAGAAAATACAACGTATAACCTTTTCCCTGCGTCAGTGTTCATTTCCAGCAAAGTCCATGATGCTGACACCGTGTCTGAAACACATATGCCTTACAACTTGGGAAAAGGTGAGCGATTGTATTCCAAACAACAAGGGTTTACTGCAGCGATGGCACCGAGTAACATGGGAACATGTTTTGTAGTCTTACAATGCAGGAAAGCTAGTCAGGATACTTGACTAAGTGGAAATCCAATCAATCAAAAAGGAAACAAAAACATGTTGCCAGTATCACTGTGGTTTCATTCAGTTTGGGTAAAGCTCATACATTGAAAAATATTTTTTTTAATCCAGAATGTTAGACATTAGATTATTAGCAATGCTGAAATTATACTGTTGTTCTTTGAAGTTTCTGATGAGCTGTTAATCAGTGTTATTTTACCTTTCCTTAACCACATAGACCTTACGTAATAAAAATAAAATACTAACAAAGTGAGACATACCCTTTGTACCAAGCAGCCTCACTGTCATGAGGTTTAACTGTGATTTCCCTTCCTAAAATGCTCATCCATTCAAACTGCTTTCTCAGTGCCATTTACAAAGACCCAACTAGCCGATCTCTGGGAACCTTGATCATTTTTAAACACCTTGTGCTGGAAATCACGCCATGCTCAGAGCCAAGAATAAAGAGCTCCTTGTCCTAACATCTGATTGCTACTGAGCTCAGCCAGTTGTGCGTTAGCACCCGGCCACATTCCCAAGGCTATTTGTGAGGCTGCGACTTGAAAAAACAGAAACAAAAGCCAAATAGTTCCTGTAAATAGCGACTTTATGGAACATAAGCCGCTGACCTCCATCACTACCCAGGAATCAAGAACCATATCATCTAACAACGTCACCAGTTTTATTCTCCTGAATAGCCTAGGGGGTTGTTCCTCCCATTCCTTCAAGTGCAAGGCGTAGGCTTTGCTCTGTGGGGGTAGGAGGCATTGTCCTCAACGCAGCTGAGCGGGACCCCTACTGGTCCCATCGAAGACTCTGGGTTCTCAGAGCAGAATCCCCCAACAACTTCCAGAAGGACAGATAGCCATCTGAGGGTGACAACACGGAGGGGCGGGTCTAGCTTCAGAGGTTCACGGCTTGCATTTAAATCCAGCCGTCAGCCTGCCTAGCTGTGGGACGTGGAACACATTCAGGATAATTAACTGTCCTGGGACTCAGTGGCCTCTGGCTGGTACAATGCCAAGTTCCTGCTATCACTGAGGATAAAATGAGAATCCGTATGAGATATGTCATAGAAGCCTCTTAATGTTTTGTTTTTCCTCTCTCTGGTGCTCAGCTGGTCACCACCACAGTCCACAAGTTTGGGCAAACATCCTCCCAAAGTAAACAGACCTGTTAGCAAGCCCTTACATTATTATCTCAGAGAACTGTAGATCTGCGGAAAGTTTATTGCAGTAACGAAAATAACTCAAGAGCTGGTGAGTATTTCAGAAGGCTGTCTGGTGGGTCAGCACAGGATCTCTCCCCATGAAGCGATCAGCCAGGCCTTTCGTCCAGCAATTTAATGTAATTAGAATAAAAGGCTGCTGGCGGAAGCGAAGGGAGTGCAGACACAGTTTCCCGGCATCTAGAAGGTACAGAAAGCCGGGATGGGGTCCTGGGCAGGCTGACCTGTGAGTTCCCAATCTTGCTGTGATGATATTCAAACTTGTAACTTAGCTGTTTTTTGCTCACAACTGCAGTAACCACAGTCTTCAGCGACCGTCTTCCCTCTTAGGGATGTTTTACCACGTGTTCAGATTTGTTTCACAGTGATTACAAATAAGAATTGACAGGGATAATATTCTGATTTGAAACTTGAGTCCCTAAAGCATCTTTTCAAAACATCCAGTTTTGAACACACAGCCCACCCACTGCCAGGAACAACTGCTTCCAGCCCTGCACAGTATCAGAAATACGCACAGCAGACAACAGGGGCGGGGGGTAAGTGGTTGGTGCAGTTTCCATGTGAAATGCTCGGACATCATCTGGGTTTCCAGAACCAACATCAGCACCATTCACCCGCTGCATTCATTTATACGGTCAACGTCTGGGAACTCTAACGTTAGCAAGCTCAACCCTGGAACAACTTTATTCACCAGAAAAGAAGGAAAATATTCAGATAAGGAAAAAGACACAGATAACCCTTGAGACCATTTGTTTCTTATTTCATCCTTCAGTTTTCATCATTCCTAGCAGAATTCTGTGTTTCTACTATTTCATAAAGGAACTTAAAAGGGAAAAAGTAGGAAAAATGTGAATATATTGCAATCTCCAATTTTCAGGAGCAATACTTTTTTTTTTAAGATTTTATTTCATTATTTTTAGAAAGAGGGGAAGAGAGAGAGGCAGAGAAGGAGAGAGACATCAATGTATGGTTGCGTTTCACCTGCCTCCAGCCACGGACCTGACTGGAGACCTGGCTTGCAACCTGGTCATGTGCCCTGGCTGGGGAATCGAACCTTCGACCTTTGGGTTCGCAGGCCGGCGCCTTATCCACTGTGGTACCAGCCAGGGCAGGAGCAATACTTTTTAACAGATTCGATGATTTTTCATGGCTGAGCTCAAGTCACTTACTTTCACTCTCTATTTAAACTTCCGCATGTTGAGAGATGTTTATAGAATAACATTCTCCTCTATTAATATGCTTTAATGAATAATCAAGCTTTGAGCACATTTTTATAAACCAAGACCTTAAAACCATATAACTTAGAAAGCACTGACATGAAAAAGAGAGATTCAGCCTGCTTTCTTCTCCATATACCCCTAGAAACATGGGATCCCCCCCAACTCATGTCCATTTTGGTTCAGATTGTACACATTCTTAAGGAAAGAGGCAGCAATTCAAAATCCAAAGAAATTCTCAAACCATCAACATACACAGGTCACACCATGTAGTTCCATTCCTTTTTCTGGCAAACCAAGGACTATATAAATGATGCAATGAATTGAGTTTGTGTTGTCAAGTTAGTGACAAGAGTGACTGTCAAGGCTATCAGTCAATTTAAGTAGAATTTACGCCTAATCATTCCTAAGTCTCAAGGTTCTCCTGATGGCAGAATGACTAGGGGAAAAGTGACTGAGTTAACCATGTTTTGATATTCGGCAATTATTGGGCATCTCAGGACTCTATGGATAACAAGTGATATATCCCTTAGTTACAGAAAGAGATCATGGTTGTTATTTCTCTGGGGAAATGTCCTTATGTCTTATAACTATAAAAACCACTCAAAAATAAAAATATGCTCCAGAAGGAAGCAATTATAAGCAGAAACCACCTGTCCTAGCACAAATTGATGGTGCTCTTAGGGACCAGAACGAATCTTGGAGCTTTTCAAGTTCTCCTCTTGTCTGGGGTGCTTAATTTCCCCACCTGTAGAATGAGGTTTGACTCGCTTCCTCCCAGATCAGAAATCCAGCAATTCTTTAAACGAATCCATGTGGAAAGAAAAGTCTCAGCTTGGTTACAGGAGCACTTAATTTATTCATTCAATAGGTTTTTTTAATGTTTTCAATGGTACTTGGCATCATGTACAAAACAGTGAATAAAACCAAAATAGTCTTTGTTAGCACAAAAGAATCTATTCCGTGATAGTCGGAAGAATCAGAAAATGAACAAGCACAGCTAGAAACATTCAATTACAAATCGGAACATGTTCGGTGAACGAGAAGTCCAAGATACTGAGAGAGATTTAGCAGGTGGGCGGCAGCAGGGGTCCCTCCCCCTGAACCCCGTTCCTGGGGCCAAGGCTCCTCACCCGTGGTCTCCCCAAGAAGGAATTCTGGAAGTGGAAAGTTGGCGTTCATTCTTGAGTTGGATATAACGCATGAATCGGGTCATTAAGGCCCAGGATTCCTGCACTTGGTGGGCAAAAGCTTGGAAAGTGATGGGTGGTGGGGGCTCGGGGAGGGGAGCCGAGAGGAGGATTTTTTTCCACTTAAGACTATCTCAGAAAAGCACAGATTGCCAAGACTACTTTCCAAAGCTGATGATCGTCCAATTTCACTGTTGAATGCCTTTGACAGATAACCATTCCCAGTACATTTACGCTGAGAGAAATCATAAACAGGTATTGTCCCGGGGAGTGAACTGATTTTTACCAGACGAGGAGGGAACCAGCCTCTGCATTTGAAGTATATGATGGGCTAGGCCATGACTTGAGCATTTCTCATTTTGAAAGCCTGCTCCAGGCAGTAAATACGTGCAAGCCACGGAGTTATTGTTAACATAGCATTCGAGAGACCTGGGAGACTAGTTATTTGAGCTGATGTAGCAGTGCCCATGTCCTGAGATTATTCTCAGCTGAAGAATAAGAAGGAAATGAAGAAAAAAATCCAAGAAACTCTTGCAAACTAAATTAGCGTTAAATGCAGAATAAGAAGGAAATGGAGGGGAAAACTCAAGAAACTTGCAAACTAAATTAGCATTAAACAAGGGGAAAAACATGACAAGAAAATTTCCATCTTAGCCATTAGAGAAGGAGAAAAGAAGAATGGGAGACTTTTTCGTCAACATTTGATTAAAAGCTAATGCCTAGAGAGAAAAGGAAGCAAATTCAGAAGCTACCTGAAGGTTCTCTATTTCTACCCGTGTACGATAACTAGGTCTTAGGGTTCGCTGCTGCAGGAGGCAATTGGCTTCGCAGAACTGCCGTGATTCCACTCTGGGGCGTGTCCTCGGTGAGGTGGATACCGAAGCAGGTGAACTGCCAGCCGCCCCAATTCCAGAGCAAAATTCTTGTAATTCTCCCAGTGGACACAAGCTAAGCCGTGGACTACATGCTACAACCATTCCGAATGGCCCACCTCACCTTTCTGCTTCTCTGGTTCTTGATACCGAAGTGCCTTTCCAATGACAATTTCCCTTCCCAAGCGTATGATTTGACATGAGCCAGGCCATCGGCCAGTATCCCTGTCCTCAGACGTGCATTAGTTTGTGAGGGATTCACCACCAGCTGCTTCCAGCTCTGGAGGCCTTCGCAGAACCGGACGCCCCAAATTTTAAACGAGCCTGAGGGGCCCACCGTGGGCCATTGTGAAGTAGTGACCCACCACCGTCCCATTTTTTTTTCCTGTGGTTGGGCTTTATCTTTGAAATCACAAAGGATGACATTCCAATGTCTCAGGTGTTACCTATTTATAAAAGCATTTGTGCTATTATACTCATTTAAAGGTGATGTCAGCGGCCACCAGGAAATTGGAAAGTCATTTCGAAGCCTGGCTCAGTTAATGATAATTCCAGTTAACAATGGCAACTGAACACGACTCTAACAAATATTAGAGAAATGTAGTATAAGTTTTCCCAATTTGAAGTTCTTTATAAAGAATCCCCAATTTTTTAAACATTATGCTTCGTTTTGTTGGGTTAGCTGGCACCATGTCCTTATAGGAGAAGCATGTTCCATGTAATAAAATGTATAGGTAATTATATTTGTAGGGAACTCTAAAATGAAGTGTCTATTTCAAGCCTTATGAAACTTAGGTATTACTAATTATAAAAATTTTTAATGGGCCATTTGACTGGTTATTTTTAAAATTTCCTAACATCTGCTTATGATCCCAGGTGAAAAATTAACTTAAAAGGATGACAGTTTCAAAAATGAAGTATGCACTTCATTTGAAAAAACAATAAACAAATGGCTTTAGAAAAAAATAGGTGCTTCAACCTATTTTCTAATCCTCACATAAGAACACTTCATTTTTTTCTCTTACCACTGTGAAAAACGATCCTCTAATGTTGATGTGTCATCAAATGCTCTGAACATCTGAGGATTCAGGAGGAAATGGACTGAAATTGCAAAATTACAAAATAAATTACACAGATAACTACAAGTTGGGGACATACTTGAAAATATGCATTACCTAGGCCAGTCAGGGAAATACAAATACCATATGATTTCACTTTTATGTGGAATCTAAAGAACAAAATAAGTAAGCAAACGAGACTGGAGCAGACTTATAGACATAGAGGCCAGCCCGAGGGTTACCAGAGGGCAGGGGTGGGGGATGGTTAGAAAGCAGGAGGGGTTAAGAGGCACAAATAATTAATTACGGAATAGCCACAGGGACGTGGAGTACGGCACAGGGGATCCAGGCGATAATGTTGGAACCAAGTGCCGTGCCAAGTGGGTACTGGAAATAGGAGGAACTTTGTAGAGTATAGGATTATCTAACTACTATGGTGTACACCTGGAACTAATACCAAATAATATGGATTGTAAACTGTGATTTTTAAAAATGTTTTAAATGGCAAATATGCATTAACCTTCCGAGACAAATGACATTGAGTCACTTCAGGCCAAGAAAATGGAGCAGCCTGACAGCACTTGGTTACATATATAAAACTTCAGAGAACCTTGAGTTGAAATAAAACACTTGGACATTTTTATAGAACTCTGACTTCCCAAATGACAGAATCCCAGATAAAGTGCATGGAGCTTTACGTCTGGACGATCTGAAAGTGGCTGAAGGGAACCAAATGCTAAACATCTTTCTACAGTATCCCTTCTTCTTACCCAGCCTCCCTTCTGAGTGCATAAACCTGCTCACCCTCAAAGAATTGGGGGTTGGGAACAGACAACTCACTGGCCAGAGAATAACAGACATGTCCATGGAACTTACAATTAAGGAGATGTGTTTTAGTCCATTGTTTCATTCCCTGAATCAGTCAATAAAAATACATAGATTTGTCAAGCGCCCATTATGGGGATGGGGGTCACCTTGGCACTGGAGAAATAGCAGTAGGTGGAAGGGATAATAGCCAGCGGTTCTGCTGAGGAAGGATGGATACCAGGAACAGCTGGGGGTGTCTGATGGGGCGCAGTTAAGGACGCTCATGTGAGAAGGAGCGAACTGGCCTGGGGGTCAGCAGCACACCTACTAGCACTGGACAGACACAGAGTTGAGCACGGCCTCTGCCTTGGAATACAAGGGTCCAGCCAGCCCTTTGCTGAGAAGAGAACAGCAACAGCAAGGGACAGGTTGTCACCTGTTGCAAAAGCAGGTGGAAAAAGCAAGGAGTGGAAAACGTTCAACGCAAACTGAAAATCAGTAATAAAGCACTAAAATATATCACAAACAGATAATTATTTACCAAATGTATAAGCAGATTATTCATTTTAAATAGACTTGCGGGGGCTTGCAGGCTATTGGCTTAGAATTCTTCAAGAGTATTCACTGGAGTTCCGCTTTATGCCTAAGAAATTTGGTTCATGATTTACTTTGTAGCTGCCAAACAATTATATTTGATATGTAGATAATGATCCCATCTGTCTCTCAGCAACATCTTAGAGAATTAACATTTGAACATACTGCAGTTTCGAGGATTCTAAAAGCGGAAGACCGAAGCTTCATCTGGGCAGAGTCCGTGTGCGTCCCATGAGGTAACCCAGAGATGGTCTAGTACAGACCCCGAACTGGCAGTTGTGTACAGGTAGCGATAAAAATCACACTTAGCACCACCGCACTACTCTTGACAAGAAATCTCTGAAGTTAAAAATCGGGTGAAAAAGAGAACGTTGGGAGAAAAAGGTATCCAGACAAAACTGAAATTAATTTTTTAAAAGTACATGAGATAGCCTTTAACTTACTATTTTTTATCTCTGAAGCATCATCTCATGTGGGGAAAAACAAATGCCTGCCACAAGCTTCTGTGATTTTTCTGGATGCTTCTACAGAATGAAGTTTAGCATTAAAAAACTGGGCCCGGTTACCCACCTCTCAAAATGACCAGAATAACCTCGCATGCTGTGAGGAGGTGGAAAGCCGGTCGCTCACACTTTGGTGATGTGACTGTCACAGTGCAGCCACTCTGGGACTGTTGCGAGAATGTGCCCACAAGTGCCCACAGCACATCACCTGTCACAGCCCAGGACTGGCGCAGCCCCGATGTCTTCACCGTGCGTGGTGACAATGCAGTAGGTCTTTCTGGTGGAGCACGAGTCAGCGATAAAAAGAACAAACTACTCACACATGCAACCCGGACGGATCTCTAAAGTAGCCTGAATCAGACTACGTGGTAGCGATTATTTCTATAAAGAGAAAAAATGCCAATATGCGTACATTTGCAGCTGTTTATATGTTTACATGCAGAGGTGCATTGGCTTCAAAGTTTACACTTTTTCTTGAAGCGCAGCTCAGAAACGGGGGACCAGCTAAGTTGATTGTCTTTGGAAATGCCAGCTGCGTGGAGGCAGAGACACTAGAGTATTTTTATTCTCCTCCTTCCGATTCTGTGTACATGTTTTAAAAGTTTAATCCTTGTGAGTGTATTACCTATTCGAAACACTTCCTAAGATAAAAATGTATTTTTATCGTATTGCTGCCTCTAATAACTCTTCTCGGAAAGGAAGGGAAGTGACTTCATGTGAACAGCATTGCAGTGAGAAAAGTGACGAGGGTGCCTCAGGGAATAGTTGGAAATAAATTTGCTCAAACTGTCTCCAGTCAGGAAATGAGTTCCGGACGTCGGAAACACCCGGCGGGTCGGGCACCTTCTCTGATCCGACTCCGGGTTCTCACGGGGCTGGCTTGTCACCCTGCTTTGGTTTCAGCCGGAGCTCGGTGGGAAAACAGGAGCATCGAGACTCAGGGCCAAGCCTGGCTCCTCCGTGTCTCCTGATGTGTCACCCGAGTGGTTCCCTGATCCCGAGAATGCCTCCTCTGACCCGGGGCTGGGTGATGTTTCTTGGGATAAGAGCAGTTGGGAAAGAAAAACTTGGAACAATGACTGACTTCACAAAAATAAGACTGAGTCTAAAGCTGTACAAAATGTTTTCCTGGACGGGAGAAGAGGAAATCGTCAATTCTCACTCTTAAGAAAAGGTTAGAAAAGATCCCAGTGGACTTCTCAAAAGCCCAGCACATTTGGAAAACCTGTAATTTCATTCAATTATATTTATATATTTTTTTCCACCCACGTGAAAAGCTGCTGGCAGGAGCTACCATTCCTGTGAATTATGAGATGTTTCCCACAGCCCTGAGCTCAAAACCAAATTTTGAAAATTGTCCAGGCTTAGATTTTTAATTTCACCAGAGGTTTCTGAAGATCAAACGAGAAGGGCCTGGAAGGTGAGCAAGATACACTCCTGGGGTAACTGTGGGGTTGAAGAGGACGAGGGACCGGGGCAACCAGGTCAAGGCCAGCTTGACCTTCACCACCGCCATGGAAGGAGCCACCTGGGCTGGGGATTAAGGTGAATGGAGCCATGGGTCTGGGGGGCCTGAGCCATGACCTTGGGGAAGCAGAGGCTGCTGGGAGGAATGCTAAGCATGATGAGTAACCACACAGGAACCCAGCACAAGGCTGCAGTCCACATGGCTTTTCCCTTTAATGACCTTACATAGTGTTATACTTGACCTGTTTGCAGCGTACAATTCAAAGGATTTTAGTGCACTAACGCACATTTACCAATTCTGCAACCGTCAACAAACCTAATTTTAGAACCTTTTCAGCCCCTTAAAGAACCCGTTTGCCTATTAGCCAAGGCTTCGAGTCCTGCCCACCACCCCCACCACTGCCATCACCCCCATCACCCAGGCCAGCCACCCTCCTGCCCATTCTAAGTCACGTGAATAAAATCATACAGTATGTTATCTCTTGTGACCAGCTCCTTTCACTTAGCATAATCTTCCAAATTTCATTTGTGTTACACATGTACCAGAAGTTAATACTTTCTTATGGCTTCTCTCTTCTCTCTGCAGTTCCTGGGAGGCCAATGAGGCTGAGCTTATCTCTTGTGCTTATTGACCATTTGCACATATTCTCCTCTGAAACTTCTATTCAGGTCCTTTGCTCATTTTTTAACTGGGTCACTTGTCTTCTGATTACCCAGTTATAAAAGTACATATTCTAGATATAAATATCTGGCATATTAGACTTGCAGATGTTCTCTTCCAGTGTGCGGATTATCTTTCCACTTTATGGATGATGTGCTGTAAAGCCCAAGAGTGTTTAACTTTGAGGAAGTAAATTTATCTACTTCTTTTGTCACTTGTATTCTTGGTGTCCTGCCATTTTATTTTCTGTCGTAGAGGAAACCATGTATTTTAGAGAGGGAGCCTAAGGGCTACGTGTCATCTTCGGGGCATATGGGCCTTACGTGATGGTGGCCAGCAAGTTGGCATTTACATTACCCACAGAGGGACGCCTTCCTGTAACTCGGGGTGTTTTCTAAATCAGCCCTGCACTGCCCAGTGGTCACAGCTCAAAGGGCTCAGCAGCCTCTGGAGTGGGTATGCCCCAGGGGTGGTGGCGGCAGGGAGGGCCTCCCCGTCCAGGGAGCGATGGTACCTCCTGCTTGTTGCCAAACTTGTTACAACTGTGTGGAAATACAGGAGAACGCCGAGACATCTGGCCAAGTTACAAGATAAACTTCACAGAATAAGGGTTTCATACCTAGTCTGTCAAGTATCAGCAAGGGGGTAGGGTAAGCAGAGGACCCCGAGATTTCCTCAAGGAGCGAAAATCTGAGCAACGCCTCTGCATGAAGCAGCAAAGAAAAATGCAGCAATAGTCATTGGACTTTCTTGGGAAAAAAGAAAACTAATGAAGTCTTTGCATTGAAGGGCTGAATCAAAAGGAAAGCGCAGAATGGGAGATGCTATGCCTGGGGCTACACGCAGAGAGCTGGACCCCTAAAGGGAGAGAGAAACCTAAGGGGCTATTGAAGTTACAGTTAGAGACTGGAATGTGATAGGGGACAGCCTGCCATTGTGAAAAACAGAACCGGTTTTGAAGACACAGAATTGGGGGTGGACGTGTGAGGCAGACGATGACATTTATTTCCTCATCTTTCGTTGGACAGACACCAGATGTCTAAACTTGAAACACATCCATCTCATGATGTTATTACATTGGGGAAGACTTTTAAAAGCTAATGTCTTGCCTTGCAAAGAAATATTCATTTCAAGTCAGCAACATTTTTGATTTTCACTTAATTTCTTTTTTATCAATGCTGAATAATTCTAAATTTTATTATAAAAAATTTATATAGCTGATTTCACTTCAGTAAAATTCTCTCTTGTTTTTCCTTATCTACCCAACTATCCATCCATGTATGTGTCCATCTCCATATATCCACATGTATATGTATGTATTTACATGTCTAACATTGTATGGTAATAATATTATTTCTGAGTGGTTGAATGAGTTTCCTTACTTGCATTTCTCTATATTATTTTTATGTCTTAAATAGACAGGCATAACTTGTACAAAAGCAATATAGGTATCCTTTAAAATATTATCAAAATTTCATTATATCATGAGGTAACAGATTAGGCATAAACTCCAGTATGGTAGAATCCAAGAAAAAAAGTATTTTAGGGTCACGCTTCTCAAATTTTAAGACATCAAAATCCGCTAACGCCTTTAAAATGCAGCTTCTGATTCTGCAGGTCTGAGTGGATCCGGAGAGTCTACATTTGTAATAAGCCTGGCCACCCGTCAAGTAATAGATTTTAAGGAATTTCAAGGAGTTGTTCTTTATACACAGAGAGCATTTACAAGCCATAACAATGATGTTAACAAGGGTAGTTAGAAAAACCATAGTAGCAAGTAAAAATAGGGGGAAACCCCTCTTTGTGTTGTACTTCTATACTGAGTCACTTAAGGAAGCTCTTAAAAATATATATATATATTTTTAGATATTATGTCCTGATAAGGCAGACTTTCTCTATTTTGCTATTCTATGACATTTATCATTTTGGAAACTCACTTTCTTCCATGCACATCCATTGTGATTTCTTTTTTTTTTTTTTTTAAGGTGTAAACTGTAAGTATTCCAAAGTGAACTACTACACAGGGAATTTCATGGGGAAAAACTACCAGAATTATTCTGAATTATTATGCAAGGCCCCCGCCAGAGAGTGAGCACTGTCTCAGGGAGTAA
This sequence comes from Noctilio leporinus, assembly GCA_004026585.1. NCBI lineage: Eukaryota > Metazoa > Chordata > Mammalia > Chiroptera > Noctilionidae > Noctilio > Noctilio leporinus. The sequence goes on from PVIW01005717.1 coordinate 32,000, forward strand.
AACCTATTGATATGACAGAAAATTGTGATTCACGGCATCAGAATGACAGATCCCTCCGAATTCTACCTCTGTCTATTTAGAATTTGAATTTAATCCTTCTAAATCTGTGGGCCTGGGAGCAATGTTTCTCACCTAGCATCAAAATGTACTGGGGAGGTCTTTAAAAGTAGGCATTCCTGACTCTGGCCAGGCTCGCAATGTGGAGTCCTGAACCAGAGACACACTGAAGTCTAAGAATCATGGAAGTCAGTTCTTTAAATACATCCAACTCCTGGGCAGCCCTTGACTGTGGATTTCTGCTTAAGGCCTTCAGGCCTCCGGTCCCATGAGCTTCCCTCCTGAAAGCTCCTTCTTGCAAAGGTTTATTATGCCCTTTATAACTTGCTGTTTAACCAGGTCTGACTCAACTAAAACTCTCCTTTTCTCAAATAATAAAAGATACAGTTGAACCCTAAATAGGTATAGGGGCATCAACCCTACACCATCAAAAGTCCACCTATAACGTTTGATTCTCCCTGAAACTTGACCAATAGCGCCCTGGTGACCAGAAGCCTTGCCAACAGCGTCAGGTAGATGAACATGAATGGTGCATGCTGTATGTATTATATACTGTATTGTACAATAAAGTAATCTAGAGAAAACGTTATTAAGAAAATTAGAAGGAAGAGAAAACCCATAAATACTGTAGTATTTCATTGAAAAAACCTGCATGTAAGTGGAACCACACGGTTCAATCCCATGTTGTTCAAGGGGTCAACCATTTATAATAACTTGTTATTGGAAATTACATGAGTCCAAAATAACAAACCGAAAGACAACAAAAGAATGGTGCTAGGATAGGGTGCTAGGATAATAATATTGTTGCTGCCATTGTGTGATTTTCCGTATCCCTATCGAGGTCTTAAATCTTGTCCTTACAAACTGTAACTCTAACTCTCAGGACTAAGCAAAAGATCACAAACAAATTATAAAATACATCCCAAGCACACTTTTCTTCCCATAGCCCCATATCAGGAAGATTTTACACCAAGTTATTGAAGTTCTAATTCATTTTTAGCTGATCACTGGATAGTTTTAAAAATTATTTTGCTACCTGGCACTTTTTGGGTGCTTCATGGAAACCAACAGCTTGTCTCCAATTCAGTCCCACCTGCATATGCTTATTATCTGCTCACAGGGAAAACCCACAGCTCGAATAACTAAACTTCCAAATGGACGCACTTTCTCAGCAGGGGCCAGAGGAAGACATTCAACCCAAAGATCCTGGCAAAATCACTTGGAAAATCAAACATTTGGATTTTCCAAATTCCTCTTATGTTTCGCTTCAAATACCATGTGCAAGAAAAAACACAGCATGAAGTCCGATGGGGTGAATTGGCACATTTTGTGATTGCTCTGTCAGGGGAAAAAAATGGATTTTTATATTATGTGTAAATAATTTCTTTTAGATAGGCAACTATCATAAATGATGATCCAAGCCAAGAGCTCAGCCTTAGCCTGACAGTGTTTCTGAGTTATCTCTTGAGTTCACGTACAGGACAGCATTAGGGTTTTCGACAGAGACCTCATGTACCCAGGCTTAAAAAAAAAAAAACATGGGACCACTTGTACAACAGGGCCTACAATAAATCAGCCAGCAGGCACCAGAAACAGATTGCACTCCCTTCTAGCTTCATGTCTCCTTCAGGCAGGTGCTTCCCTTCTGAACCTAACCCCTGCAGGCTCAGGAAGAGGGATGAGAATCCTGCTGGGAACGCCAACGTCAGAGAGTGAATTCAGGGAGACCACGTGGAACGCAGGAACATGGCCTGGGAGGGCTGCATTCCTTAGGGATCTTTTCTTCTAAATCCAAGAAACTCTTCACACTCACAGAGCTGTAATTCATGACTTCCAGTTATTTGCAGAAACTGTACCAGGTTTTAGTGGACTGACTTGTGCTGTGTCAGAAATATGTGTAAATATAGTGACCCTCACTCTCACCAGTTCCGCAGTTCCTCCTGTGCGTCTATCATGGATTCACAGTCGTTTGGCTTCCCACCCAATTCCAACCCCCTCTCCTCCACTCAAACAAAATAAATAGAAAAAAGGGGTGAGGGGGAGAAAGAAAGAAAAATTTTTTGATGCCATGGGAAATGAAGAGGCCATACTCTTAATTCTAAAATGACACTCTCCACTGTTTTTAACCATAAAAGTTAGTCATTATTTTATCATTAAAATGAGGGGTTTTTTTTTTCCATTTCACAGGTGTCTCTATAATAGTTTATAAAACGCTGACCCATTCCTATTTTAGAAAAACAAAGAAAAATATTATAGGTCTCATTTTTTCATAACTCCAACAGTGTTTGCATTTTTATCATAATTTTGAGTAAACGATAGTCACAAACATAGTAAATATCATCCTGTACCATTTCTGAGGAGCATGATACCCAGGGGACCTGCCCTCTGAATGGATCACCTGTACTTAGTAACTTGGTCCTGATTGGTTGTGAAGATGTCATTTTTCCCAGTCCCTGATGGTAACATTCTCTTGCAAGGTGTCCGACTCAACATGATCTCTGGGTAGAAAAAAATATGGGGGACTGATTTAAAAAATGACAATCTGACCCCACATGCACAGAGAATTTATTAATTAACAAGAAGTAATTCCGTCTTGTTTATCACAGCCCTATCTAATCCCAAAGTGATGAGAAATGTGAAAAGGAAAAAGATAGCTAAAGGGGGGGGGGGGTAAAAATACTCTGATATGTTAGAAGTCTTCATTGAGAACAAGGTAAGGCAACTTACTGGACCAAGTAGGCTAATAAATCTTTTATTTTTTTAACCTATCTATATTCTTTCGAATGAAAACAAATATTTACTATTTTAAGGCACATTAGTTCCCAAGGAACTCACAACTCTTTATCAAAAATAACCTTTAAGAATGATTAAGGAAAGCCATAAGCTCTAATCATCTTTATGTGGTGTGATGTCAAAGGCTCCCATTCTGACAGGGAATGTTCTGTAATATTTCTTCTCGCTGCTGTCGCCAGAATGTCACAAATCAGCATCCTGCCAAATGCTTTCCGAAAAGCTCTCTCAAACAGCAGTTGATGTCAAAACAGAGGGCCTGAATTTTAGCTCTAACTAGAGAACCACGTGATAACATGAAACCAAAGAAATTTCTTCAGTAGCAAGAAGCCCGCAGCCTTTTCAGCCCTGGAGAAATTATTTCTGTATCTCTCACAGGCCACATGAGAAGGCACCAAGAAAATCAGACACCAAAAAGAACAAATGGTGCGATCGATTAACATTTATCTCAAGTAGTTAACAATTAACAAAGATCATAAAGTAAGGACATCTGACTTGTAACTTTATAATAATCTTAAATTTTGCCTTTACTTGTGTGGGGTTTTTTTCTTTCCTTTCCTTTGTCTTTCTTTCTTTCCTTTTTCTTCTTTTCTTGTTTTCCTCTGCAGCTTTAATAGGAAAATGGGTGGGAGGTTTAATATTTCCACAACCAGTTTAACAAGCCAAATAATGTGTCATTTACCAGAATGTCTTTGGGAACCTGGTCAATGATTTTTCCGGAGAAAGCCAAAAATTCAAATAGACTGTGAACGAAGTGTTAGGAGACAAAATGCTGAATTAATAAGCTCACAATTCATTTATCATACTTTTTCCAAAAATTTCCTGCTGGTGCTTTATCTCCTCCTCCTTTGATAGAACATAATTAAGATGTATCTTCTTTTGGAATTGAAACTTATTTTTACTTTGTGATCATCTAGAAAAACTAAAATATATACCCTGACTCAAACATACCAGCTTTTGATTTTTTTAGTTACATATAGGAAATGTACTTATACACAGGCTTGTACAGTAGTGTTATGAAAAGGCAATATTATTGCTCTTCAGAAAGCAATTAATATCTTGAGAAGCACATTTCTTTGACATACAGATGAGGTACACATAAACAAAGACCATACCTAAATAGCAAATAAGTAGGTAAACAATAGTTGCTTAGGAAAAACACATTCACCAATATGTGCCTTGTGTCAAACCCACCAAAATAAAGGCCTTGTCAGAAGCCCTGAGTGTCGAGCTTCATTTCAACCGATCTTTTGCGTATAGTCTACTTGTTTCAAATAGAGGTCATCGTACGTAAACAGAATACTGTTTTGTTATTTATAAATATACCTGTACATATGTTAAAGCAGAAAATACTGGGAAGACTCAAAAGGACACCCCCCATGTGGTTAAAAGCTACCTGAGAACATCCTGTTCTGTGCCTGCACAGGAATTCTTGTCATGTTCGTATTCCGTGAGTGAGGAGCTAGTCCTCCGACGTTGAATATTTAGATTGTTTCCATTTACACCACTGTACATGAGCTGTGATCGCATCTTTCTGTGCAAAGTTCTTACTGACTTTCCAAGATGATCCTGGAAGTGAGTTTACTTGTTCGGAGTATGAACACTTTCAGGTTCCTGATAAAATATTGACAAATCATTTTGCAAAGATCTGCACACATTTCCATTCCCACTGGCAATGTAAGAAAGTGCCTGTTTTACTCTATCCTCTTTCATATTCAGTTATAAAAAGCACAGCCAAGCATGGCATCTCATTTTAATGTGCATTTCTCAGTATGTTGGTGATTCCCCCCTCTGGTTAGTATTTATTTGGATTTCGTCTCTTCGGGATTTTTCATTTAATTCTTTGCAATATACTACATCCTCTGAAAAATCTTATAACACCATTGCTGTGTTTTTCACATGTATCACCTGCCTTTTGATCTGCGTGTGTGTTTCTGCAGAACGCATGAATCACATTGTTCATTCTTGTTCTTAAACTGTTTCGAGTTCTTGTAAACCTTAGGAAGCTTTCCTCCATTCAAATATTTGGTTGATACTCGACTACATCCCCTTTCACTTTTCTACAGATTTAGTTTTTCCACGTTCCTTTTTTTTAATTCATCCCTATAAACAACTCGGTAAGGTGCTTACCATGTCTCAGAATACCCTAATGTAAACTTGGCGTAAAGCAAGCCCGAGCAAAACCTGTGCTCCTGACAAGCGGCAAAAGTGACCTTTTGTGACAGGCTGCGCTCTGCATTCTGGAAAAACGAAGTCAATACAAGGTCTGTCCCGAAAGTAGCGAGCCAGTGTCGGTACCACTGACACCGTTTGGGCGGCTGATACTTTCGGGACGGACCTCGCAGGGGCGACGGAGCTGAAGGTGCGTGTGAGACCCGGGGCTGCGGGAGCGGAACCGGGCCTGCCGCCTCCTCCCACGGTCTCCGCCTTCTGGCCAGGAACGGAAAGCGCCCCGGCGGGGTCGGGGTCCTCAAGACAACCCCGCGTGGAGAACAAGGCGCTTCCTTCCCCGGGGAAGAAGCAGGGAGATGCCTCCGGGAGGCCCCGATTTCCTAGAGCGGTTCTTCCGCGTGAGGACCCGCGCTGGGACGCCCTAGACCCGCCGGAAGCTTCCCGGGGCCCCGGCCCCTGAGCAAACACCATGGCGACCAGCTGCCTCCCAGGACCGCGGCCAACACCGACGCTCCCGGTTGCAAAACGGTTTCCAGGCGAGGCTCCCGGTTGCAAAACGGTTTCCAGGCACCGAGTGGCGAGAAGTTTGTTTTTCCCGAGATAAGGCGGAGGAGTGAACACAGGGGGTCCCGGCCGCCAGGTGACCTGAGCGGTGACCTGTGTGGGACAGACGTGCTGTCCCGTTGGGAGGCTGGATTAGAGATTGGGCGTCTCTTTTCACAACCTCTCGGGCCGTTGCCTGTGCGTGCAGCCCATTCTGTCAGTTGATGCCAATACTTTTTAAAAGTGCCCCCTGATTGAGACCTCAACGCTTACTGAGCGCAGGAACAGAGGAACCAACGGGCAGGGAAGGAGGGAAGGAGAACATCGGTCAGGACCCTTGGGTGCCTGGAGGAGCGGGACCCTCGTCTCGAGGTCAGACTTCGTGGGGTCAAGTAATGGAAAAACGACCCCCCAGACAGAAAAGCGCAGTCACGGAGGAGGGAGGGAGTTCCCTGGGGGCAGCCACCCGCGGGGTGTCAGGAAACATTTGGTCCCCTAACCGGGGTCTTTACCTGCGAAGTTGCAGCGTTTCAGCTGGGCCCATTGCCGCCCAGAGACGCTGTCCCGACGAGAAGTGGCGAGACCAACGCACTTTTTATGAATGGAGGATGGCAGCCTTGTGCAGAAATCAGACGGGATGGGGCAGGGGCTCAGTGTCGGATGCGACTATTTATCTCAAGGCCAGATGGAGGCAGGGAGCAGGGCAAGAGACACCTTATGAACTCAACATGGAAGCTGACCTGTAGTTTCAGAATGAACCGAATGAACTATTTTTAGAGTTTCCTCATGCTTAGTACCAACTGACAAATAGCCACCTACAGGACACTTCCCTGGGGATAAGAAGGAAATTGAGTCTCATTACCATAGCTAAACGTGGGTGAGGAACGCCTCCTAAGATGTTAACTTACTGTGTGGACCTGCTGTGGGGAAAGTATAGGGTGGACGAAAATAGATGATGAGATTTAGCACTTTGTTCCATTTCAAGATATTTTTTAAAGCGAGATAAAAATATTGCGAGATTTTAAGTCTAGACTTAAAATGTTTGAGACACTTTTATGAAAGTAATGAATAAAGGCACATGAGATGCATAAACAAAAATAGGGACTAAAATGCAGAAACACGGGGTTCGTGTAACATTCAATTAAGACAGTCATTAATCATACATTTTAATCAGAAATTTTACTGTCTGGAAATGGATTGTAAAATTAAGTGTCAATAACTCAGCTTAGAATAAATAGGTCCATCATAATTCTGTCTAAACAGTCCTGTCTCTCCTTTTCTAATTAAACGTAAATGTCCTAACGAGGCTGTCCCCGACTAAACACCTTCTGCGTGACCCGGAATGCCTTTTGACAGTGTAACCTCTTGAAGATCTCCTAGTCTGTCAACATCAAAACTCAAATATCCCCTCCAATTCTGTGACCCCATTGCCTACGTCAGCAATTGGGATATTAATAAAGCTACAAATTCATCTGATATTTAGTGACCACATTAGGATAAAGCTACGCTTTCACATTTAAGTCTCCATTTTCTCGATCCCAGTTAAATTCTCTAGATTTCTCCAGGGTGGACCAATTTACTGGTAGAATTATTCGTGCCAAAATACACAGAAGGAATTCAGCCTCCCAGAGACCTAAAGACCATGGAATTCTTTGTATTAATTACAGAGAATAACCACAGAGGGGAGAGAGAGAGAGACAGAGAGAGAGAGAGAGAGAGACAGAGAGACAGAGAGAGACAGAGACAGAGAGAGACAGAGAGAGAGAGAGAGACAGAGAGAGAGAGAGAGAGAGAGAGAGACAGAGAGAGAGAGAGAGACAGAGAGACAGAGAGAGAGAGAAAGAAAGAGAGACAGAGAGAGTGACAGAGAGTGTCTGTGTAATCATCTAAGGCTTATTTACATCTGAAATCAGCTGCACTTTTTGTGGAGAGGAGCAGAAATGTTGCTTTTTATTTGACTACAGTCCAGCACAACATGGTTGTATAATTATCTTATTTCTTTTCAGTTACTGAAGGGCAGTTTTGATTTCTAATCAGACCTGGAGGAAATTATCTTAATTTAAGTTGATGAGTCACTCCGCAGAACTTAAAGTCAGATTGAAGATTTGGTACATGATATTCATATTTTCTTCTAGTTGTTTATCCAGTGTCTTTCGAAGTGTTTGGAACACTAAATAATTGATGACTGAAAGATGGAAGATGGAGGGAGTGGGGAGGTGCTACAGAAGGTGCTACGTCAGAGAGCTGGCTGAAATATTGATAAGCCTTGGAAATTATAGCTGCCAATTTGCAGTGCATAATGGAGGGAATGTGAGACTTTTTCCCCCAGGAAGCATTTATTTCATTTGTTTACTGGTTTCCTTTTAAATTTAGTTTTTGTATCCTATTGCAGTTGTCCCAACTCTCCCTGTTTGCCCAAACTCCTCCGTCCCGCCCCACCCCTGCCCACCCCGTGGTCCATGCACATGGGTCACTCACACAGGTCCTTTGAGTAGGCCCCTCCCCTTCTTTCCACCGTTCCCCCGCCCACCTGGCCGCTGTCAGTCTGATCTCTGCTTTCACGTCTCTGGGTCTGGTTTGCTCATTAGTTTATTTTGTTCATTAGATTCCTCTTATAAGTGAGATCATATGGTATTTGTCTTTCACCAAATGGCTTATGTCACTAAGCGTAATAGTCTCCAGTCCGTCCATGCTGTCACAAACGGTAGGAGTCCCTCCTTTCTTTCTGCTGTGTAGTGTAAATGTACCACTCATTTGATCCACTCATTTCCTAATGGGCACGCAGGCTGTTTCCAGCACTTAACTTTTGTAAATATCACGGCTATGAATATTGAGGTGTATAAGATTTTTGAATTGATGTTTTAGAATTCTTCAAGTATACATCAGCTGCAAAACCACTAGGTTAAAAGACAGTTGTATTTTTAATTTTGTGAGGAAATTGTATACTGTTTTCCATAGTGGCTGTACCAGCCTGCATTCCCACCAACAGTGAGTGCAACAGGGTTCCCTTTTCCCCACATCCTCGCCAGCACTTGTTTGTTGATTTGTTGATGATGGCCATTCTGACAGGTGTGAGGTGGTATCTCATGGTTTTAATTTGCATCTCTGATGGCTAGTGATGTTGCGCATTCTTTCATATGCCTGTGGGCCCTTTGTATGTCCTCCTTGGAATTCCTCTGCCCATTTTCTGAATGGATTGTTTGTCTTCCTGGTGTTGAGTTGTGAGAGTTCTTTATCTATTTTGGAGATTAAACCCTTGTCTTATGTGTCATTGACAAATACGTTCTCCCATACAGTTTATTTTTTCTTTTATTTCCCTTGCCCTAGAGACATAGCATCAAGAATATTGCTCGTGGGAGATCTGAAATGTTGCTGCCTATATTTTCCTCTAGGACTTTTATGGTATCACAGCTTTTATTTAAGTCTCTTATCCATTTTGAGTTTATTTTGGTATATGATACAAGTCAGTTGTCTAGTTTCATTTTTTCTTTCTTTCTTTCTTTCTTTTTATTTTTTTTGGCATGTACCATTCGAGGTCTCCCAACACCATTTATTAAAGAGGCTGTTTTATTCCATTACATGTTCATGCCTCCTTTGTCAAATATGAATTGACCATAGAGGCATGGGTTTATTTCTGGGCTCTCTGTTCTGTTCGGTTGACCTGTGTGTCTGTTCTTATACCAGTACCAGACTGTTTTGATTATAGTGGGTTTTCAGTATAGTTTAATATCTGGTACTGTGATCCCTCCAACTTTGTTCTTTCTCAAGGCTGCTATGGCTACTCAGGGTCTTATTTTGTCCCGTATAAATTTTTTTGTGTGTAAAATTTTGAAGTATTTGTTCTCAATCTGCAAAATATGCCATGGGTATTTTAATAGACATTGCATTGAATCTATAGATTACTTTGGGTAGTATGGACATTTTAATGATACTAATTCTTCCAATCCATGCACATGGTATATGCTTCCATGTATTTGTGTCTCTTCCTCAATTTCTTTCTTCAGTTTTGTATAGTTTTCCAAGTACAGGTCTTTTACCTACTTGGTTAAGTTTATTCCTAGGTACTTTATTGTTTTTTATTGCTGTAGTAAATGGGATGTTTTTTCTTGGTTTCTCTTCCTGATAGTTCATTGTTGGTGTACAAAAATGCCATTGATTTCTGAATGTTGACTTTGTGTCCTACTAGTATGCCAAATTCACTTATTAAGCTGAGTATTTTTTGGCAGAGCCTATAGGCTTTTCAGTATAGACTATTGTGTCATCTGCAAATAATGACAGTTCTATTTTCTTTCCCAATTTGGATGCCTTTTATTTCTTCTTCTTGTCTAATTACTGTGGCTAGTACTTCCAGTACTAAGTTGAATAAAAGTGGTGAGAGCAGACAGACTTGTCTTGTTCCTGATCTTAAGGGAAATGCTTTTAGTTTTTACCTGTTGAGTATGATTTTGGAGGTAGGTTTTTCATATATGGCCTTTATTATATTGAGGTAGGCTTCCTCTATTTCCACTTTGCTGAGGGTTTTTATCATAAATGGGTGCTAGATTTCATCAAATGCTTCTTATGCATCTATTGATATGATCATGTAATTTTTGTCTTTTATTTTGTTTATGTGATTTATCACATTTACATCACTAGAATAAATTCCACTTGATCATGATGTATGATGTTTTTAATGTATTGTTGGATCTGGTTTGCTAATACGTTTTTGAGAATTTGTGCATCTATGTTCATCAGCGACATTGGCCTGTAATTTTCTTTCTTTGTTGTGTCTTTACCCAGTTTTGGGTTTAGGATAATCCTGGCTCATAACAGGAGTTTGGGAGTCTTCCCCTTCTTTAATTTTTTGGAATATTTTCTGAAGGATCCATGTTAGTTCTTCGTTGAATGTTTTGTAAAATTTTGCCTGAGAAGCCATCTGGTCTGGGGCTTTTGTGTGCCAGGAGTTTTTTTTTTTTAATTACTGTTTCAATTTTGCCAGTTGTTATTGGTCTATTCAGGTTTTCGTCTTCTTCCTGATTCAGTTTTGCAAATTTGTATGTTTCTAGAAATTTGTCCATTTTGTCCAGGTTGTCCAATTTCTTGGCTTATAGTTTTACATAGTAATTTCATGCAATGCTTTGTATTTCTGTGGTATCCTTTATTACCTCTCCTTTTTCTGTTTTTACTTTAATGTTATTGTTCTTGTATTACATTTATCCTATTTTTCCCCCCACTGCTCTCCCCTGCCCCACTCTCCATTCCCCTCCCACGGTCAGTCCCACAGGTTGTCCATGTCCAAGGGCGTTCCATGCCAGTTCCTTGACTACACTGCTCCACTTCTTTGCCTCTTTCTCCCCTCCCTCTCCCATCTTGCACACTGAAAGTCTGTTCCTCATTTCCATGTCTCTGGTTCTGCTTTGCTTGTTTGTTTGTTTCTTTAGTCTCCTGTATTGGGTGAAAACATATGGTATTTGTCTTTCACTGACTGGCTTATTTCACTAAGCATAATACTCTCCAGTTCCATCCATGTTGGTGCAAAATAGGAACTTTTTCTTTCTTTCTGCTGTGTAGTATTCCATTGTGTAAATGTACCACAGTTTTTTAATCTATTCATCCACTGATGGGCACTTAGGCTATTTCCAGCCCTTGACTATTATAAATAGCATTGCTATGAATATAAGGGTACATAGGTTCTTCTGAATTGGTGTTTCAAGGTTCTTCCGATATAATCCTAGCAGTGGAATTGCTGGGTCAAAAGGCAGCTCAACATCACTAGCCATCAAAGAGATGCAAATTAAAAAACCACAATGAGACACCACTTGGCACCTGTCAGAATGGCCATATTAACAAATTAACAAACAAGCACTGGGGAGGATGTGGAGAAAAGGGAACCCTGCTGCACTACTGGTGGAAATACAGACTGGTGCAGCCACTATGAAAAACAGTATGGAATTTCCTCAAAAAACTAAACATGGAACTGCTTTTTGATCATGTTTCATTACTGATTTCATCTGTTTGGGGCCTTTGTCCGTTTTTCTTAATGAGCCTAGTTGATGATTTGTCAATGTCATTTATTTTTTCAAAGAACCAGCTCCTGGATTTATTAATCCTTTGGATTGTTTTTTAGTCTTTATGATATTTAATTCCACTCTGATCTTGATTATTTCCTTCCTGCTACCTGCTCCGGTCTTTGTTTATAGTTGTTCCTCTAGTTCCTATAGGGTTAGGTTGTTTGAGATTCTTCTGTCCTTTTTAGGTAGGCCTGTATTGCTATGAATTTCCCTTTCAGGACTGCCTCCCACAGGTTTGGGGCTGTTATGTGCTCATTTTCATTTGTTTCCAGATACTTTTTGATTTCTTTCCTGATGTCATTGTTAACCCATTCATTATTTAACAACCTGTGAGTCAGCCTCCAGGTATTTGAATATTTTTTGAGTTTCCTGGGTTTGTTTGTTTGTTTTTTTGAGACAATATTAAGTTCACAGGAAGGGCAAAGAAACATTCAGGAATGTCTGTGTGTCCTCCACCCAGCCTCCCCCAGAGTTGCAACAAGGCATAACTCTAGTACAACACTAAAAGCAGGAAAACTGAAATCAGAACAATCCCAAGAGTTTAAGTCATCTAATCCATGAACATAGTAACTGTTCCTTGGTCTACCATTTCCAGATTTACTTCTTTATAGAGCATTAACACTTTTATAGGACAACAGCACCTTCAGGGGCAGGTGCTCTATTGAGCATTATAGAATTAAGAGGGTCATGTGTTAGCCTTTGGTAATTTCTATTATTTACCCTGGTTTAATATTTTGACCAGCTTATTCTGGTCCAAATAACTCCCTTTATGTGCAAAACTTATCACATTTATTGTAATGCATCACAGTTGCTGAGTTACATGAAGTACCAGGCAGTGGTTTAGGGCCTTTTGTATAAATGTTTTTAATGAATCTTAACATCAAAGTGCAAAAGGAATACGGTGATTCTCATTTTACAATGGGAAGAATGAAAGCTCCCAAGATTAATTAACTCAAGGCTAATAGATATAAAAAGGGTAATATAAACACTGATGTATCGGATTGAAAAGCTGGTGTTCTTGGCTTTACTACCATTGTATAAAGAAATCACTGAGATTCAGAGTATTAAGCTAATTATCAAGGAGACACGACAGTGATATCACAGGAATTTAAATGGCTTTTCTATTTGAGGAAAATATGGAGCTCTTTTAGGATGTACAATAATCATCAATTAAAATCCAACATCTATCCTGTAGCTTTTAATTCTGACCAAGATGGAGAAATAAGACCAGAGCGATTCCATCAATATCCCAAGGAGAGCAGGGCCAGGGGTGGGGTGGGCCAGGGGATGGACATTTCAGGTGAGGAGAACTTTGCTTTTACTTATTTACAAACATTTTTCTGAACAGAAAAGAAGTCCCACACAAATACAAACATCTATTCATCTAAAAATTACTTACTAAAAGCCGGCTTTTATAAAAATGCCCAATTTACTTTATTTCATTTCATTAAGCTTTGAAAGCAAAGTGTTCCATTTTGGTGATCTCTTATTTAAATTATACTAGACATGCATGTGAATAGACAGGTGACAGCTGAACAATAGCCATTACGGATGTCTCGATTTTCACACTTTAGAAAAATGAAGCCTCTCTCATCATAAAATTCTGTGGGAGAACCCAAATACCACCAACCTTTCAGGAGAGTGTCCCTTAAAAAGTGGTATTATGTATTTCAAAATCAACATGCATTTCTTTCACATCCACTATTTACTAATAGATTCGATTATTTATCAACACTAGATTTTTTTAAAGATTTTATTTATTATTTTCAGAGAGAAGGACAGAGAGGGAGGAAGAAAGGGAGAGAAGCATCCATGTATGCTTCACCAGCTACAGATCTGGCTAGAGACCTGGCTTGCAACCTGGTTCTGTGCCCTGGCTGGGAATCAAACCAGCAACTTTTGGGTTCAGAGACTGGTGCCAATCCACTGCCACACCAACCAGGGCTCATCAACACTAGCTTTAGGGGAAAGAAGCCAAAGGCCCCTGTTCCGGGGGCATCCTATCTTGTGTTTTCCTGTTATCTTCCACCACAGCCTGGTGGTCAACAGTAGGGTCTGAGGTTCTGGTCCTGCCATTGTCCAGCTTTGTCACCATTGGTCAGTCACTTAACTCCTCTACATCCCCGTTTCTTCATCCATCAGATAGAAAACATTTCACTTCCCATAGGAGCTGTGGAGCACTGAGAAGAGTGCCTGGCAAAAAGCAGTGTTCTGTAAACGGTCACGTCCGTGAACAGGTTTCCACCCAGAGTTGCTGGAGCCAGAAGAAATACCCCAAAGGCAGCATCTGAGCTGTGAGATCCCGTTTACCTGTTTCCCTGCATCCTTGTCTCTCTTATTATCTTAACTTGTCACGGTATTTTCAGCTTCGAAACTGTTGAAGAGGTGATTCAGTTAATTGTGGGGGTTCTGGATTGAGTTGTCCATTGGACAGCTATGCAAAGTCATTCAGTGGAAAGATGTATGGATAATTTTAGAGTTATGGATAAAGAAATAAGTCAGATGGATTTGTACATCACTGGTACATCATTAAAGCTGTTGAAATCTGAATAAGGTAAACTAGAGCGAGGTAAGAAATGAAGAGAGGAAACCAGCAAGGAAAAATCCCTGGTGAACCTAATTTTAGGAGGAAGTGAAAGAAGGCAAATCTGTAAAGGAGAACTAAGAAAAATGGACAGGGCGTGAAGTACAGGAGGACGATGCCACAGAAACCTAGAGATTGAAGCTTCCAGGAAAGGAGGAGGAGGAGGAGGACAGAGGCACCTGTTGGAGACGCCCTAGGAGGACGATCCGCAGGGCAGTGAAGCAAGAGGCAGCTCGGGAGGTAGGAGAGCACGTAAGGGGCAGAAAAGGGAAAACGCAGGCTAAAAGCGGGCGGGAGAGGCGCGTGGGGTGGAATGCGGAGCTGCTGAAGGACTCGATAGGAAAATGGGTGGCTTTACTGTTAGCAAGGACCTGAGTGGGTGGCGAGGCGGTGGGTCCTGCAGGAAATTCGTGGAAGTAACGCAGGCCTCCTGCGAAGGCCCCTGGACACAAAAGCCATCAGACTAAAGGCTCGCAAGGCAGGTCTTGCACCGGCTGATCACTCTGGTCAAGAGCGTGCAAGGGTTCTAGCAGAATCTGAGATAAGAGGAAGAGGGCGCGTCTGCACCCAGACCCTCCATGGATGGAGCCCAGAAGGCTGACAGTGCGATGCCAGGGGCGTCATGCGTGAGGAATACAGAGCTGAAACGGCCTGTAACCTGTGAGAGCAGCACCGCCCCCAGGCCTGGGCCCGAGGGGTCTCAGGATGTGTGAGTGACACGTGAACTGCACTTAAGGAGCTGCTTCAAATGGTGCATCTGGGCTCCTAGAAAAAGAAGCAAATGAAGAAAACTGTTTGAAAAAGACTGCGCGTTTAGGAAATGTATTTATGATGATGTGGCCATCCCAGACGGCTCAAGAGAACCTCAGCTTAGCAGAGAGGAGGACAGATGAGTGAGCATATTCTCAGAAAATTTTATGATTAAATATTGTTGACAGAAAGAAAAAATTCTTGTTAATATTTTTCTAATCAAGTTTTATTTTAATAGTAAATGAATAGGCTTTGCCCAGACCAGAAACCTTGGGGCTCAGAGTAAAAGAATTAATTGGCTTCAAGATTACAAATGAAATTGTGGATACAGCCCTGTCTGAGGACAAATCAAGGTAATGGGCTTTCTGACCCAGTCTAGTGTTTAGGAGTCTGCCCAGTGTTCCAAACAAGACCACCAGTCTCTCTTGTTTTGTGGGGCTTTTTTTTTTTTTTTTTTTTTAAATTTTATTCCTTATTTTTAGAGAGAAGGGCAGGGAGAAAGGGAGAGAAACATCCATGTGTGGTTGCCTTTCACCTGCCTCCAGCTGCAGACCTGGCTGGAGACCTGGCTTGCAACCTGGTTATGTGCCCTGGCTGGGAATCCAACCAGCGACCTTGGAGTTCGCAGGCTGGCACCTTATCCACTGTGCCACCAGCCAGGGCTGTTCTGTGTTCTCTTGTGTGTAGGTGGGAAAGAGGAGTTTCCCCAGACGAGCTCTGTGGACGGAGGATGCTTCCACTGTACTTGGGCCCAGTGAGAATTCAACCCACGCATTCTGCTCAGAATAGGATGCACACTTTGCACAGAGAGGCAGATCACTCAGTATTTTTCAAGCTTTGGTATTTCCCAATGCGAGGACCATCAGCTGTAAAAGGAACTGGGAATCTGTTTGGTGAGGGTAGCAGATAGGAAGAAAAATGGCAGCCCAGAGGGACCCTTAAAAAATGGAAAGAAAATAATAAGCACAAAAACGGTAGGAACACAGTTCAAGAGAGGAAGGGGAATGGGAAGTCGGAAGGGAGGACAATGAGCAGGGATGTTTCCGGGCTGTGACCAGCGTACTCACTAAGCATCTCTTCAAAGACAAGGCAGGACTCGCCTTGCGCATCAAGTAATGGGTAATGAGTGAATCAGTGGTGAACGCAGAAGAAACTTAAAGGACTTTATAGATTTTAGATTTTCTACACATACATCGGATCCATATTTTGATTATTCTGACCAGGCGCCTTTATTCTAACAATGAATACGAACAAATGTCCTTTGTTATTCTGCTTGTTCAAGGGAATGGGATGGATTGGCCAATTTAGAGGAAATGGGTGAACAATTTATGAGGCCCAGAGGAAGCTAATTCAAAATAATGTTCATTGTAAAGGCGACAAAATGGATTTAATCTTATGAATAGCAGAACAACAAAAGGAATGGAATTATTTTAGGAGAATTATTTTCATTTTTCTAAGAAAAATAAAAAGTCTCTCATTCACCCATCCATTAGATGTATCGGTTCAATTCCCTGGATTTTGTCTTTATAGTTCTTAAAATAGGAGATTTAGAGGTTCAGACCTTAAAATCTATGATACACTTCATACTTTCAACTACTGTGTTTATATCTATCAAAAATACTTTGATAGGGAGAATAAGTACTGATAACATGCATGTTGTTTAGGTTGAGATAATGGGATCTTTCTGCACTACTTTAAACGTGCGTGTTCATCAATTTATCTTCCTTATCTGTAGTATATTCAGAATGACATCATCTTTTTGAAACACATATTTAAACACATGGAAAACCAGACATATCTATTTTAAGTGCACATAAATCTCCACTCAATTGAATTCTTAATTATATAATGAGATTAACCAAACTTTCAATTCTCTTCGTGCTACTGGATTTTCTACTTCGTACATTTATTTAGGGCCCCAGGGAATTCTTAAACTGGTGACGTAAAATTTTAAGACTATGTGCACTGTTATTATAAGACTTTAACCCTGTGGGGGCTGAGACTGCTTTGGCATCTGTGGGCTAGCAATCTAGATTTCCCTTCCTGCCAGAAGAACCTCACTTCCACGAATGAGCATTCTCTTCTGTTATCCTTAATGATGCTAAATGACTGGATGCTGTGTCATCATCTCAGCCTGCTGTTGGGAGAAGCCACATCCAATTGTCTTTCCTCTTGTGCAATGTAAGTTTTCAGTAAGACGAGTAGGGAGAAGCATACTAAAATTGAGGGGAAAATATTTCAAAGCCCGAGAGTGGTACAAATGACCCTTTCTTCCACTCGATCTTACCATGACAAACTACACATTCTTCATGAGTTCTTCTCTTGATCTTAGCTGCAGCATTTAATAGTGTTCATGGGAGAACAAAAGTCATGTTTTCTGTAAATAATAAAAAAATTCTTTATCTTGGAGCTTGACTCTCTAAAGCCAGTAAGCTGTTAAAGCAGGCCCTGGGACTTATGAAACAAACAGAGCAAAGGAGTTGCTATCAAGATACCACTTTTCTCAGAGCTGCTCCAGGATGCTACATGAAATAACTCAGAGAAAGGCAAATGCCATGTGATTTCACTTATTTGTGGAATCTAAAAACAAACAGGCCCATAACTACAGAGAACAAAATGATAGTTTCCAGACAGGAGAGGGTAAGAAGACAGGTGGAAAAATAAATAAATAAACAAAAACTACTTGATGAAATATTCTATGGGTAGAAAAATTCAGCTGCAACTTTAAAACTGGCATTTCATATATTTAAAATGTATTTCTTAAAATGTTTCTAAATTGAAACAAAAAGTCAAGTAACATATGGATGAGTGCTGAAGATGAACTAGACAACCTAAAATTTCTAACATACTACTCATAAGAGAACAACAAAAACAACTAACACTTATTCAGCTGTATTTTCACCTAGAAAAGAGCTGAAGACTTCTGGATCACCTCCCCTCCAATGACAATAAGGCCATTGTCCTCATTTTGAGGTAAAAACACCAGAGAACCAAAGATTTAAATAGCAGCTGAAGGCCACATTGTTTCAAATGCTGATGGGCCAGAAACCACTCAGTAGGAGTCCCTTCCAAATTTCCTTCCCCAGTAAACCAGACTACGCTGACATTAAAAGTATATGACCTTTCCCTCGTAATTATCTAATTGCATATCATAATGCCACAATTCACCAAGTATTATCATTTATTAACATACTATGTCATCATTAAGATTGCTAAGTATCATGTTTTCATTTCAGAGCCCTAATTGAGGTGGATGCTTATAACATTTTAGCTCTGTAGACTTCAGTTACAGTAATTTATAGACCTATGTTTATATAAGTATTCAATATAGAAAAACCACTTTTACCTTTCATCACAACTCTAATCTGCTATTTTAATTTAAAAAAAAAAAAAAAAAAAAAAAAAACCAGCACCACAAATAACCCATAGAGCAGGTAACACCAAGTCTGGTAGTTGTCCTAGACTATCCAACGACCTAGTTACATGAGGCACAATAAGAAATAAAATAAAGGTTCATCACAAAACTAAGACTGCTCAGATTCGCTTGCTGAGACATCCTGACACGCTCCCAACTGATTCATTCCAGAGGAAAACTTAAGTGAATGAAATGCGATCAGTAACAAAAGTTAATGCACAAAATAGCAAGGCATATGAGGAAGGTACCAGAAGCTTTGCACCCTAGAATTTACAGCAGACAAGTAACGCGGAACTGCACGGAAGGAACGACACAGGCACGAACACAAATCGATCCTCTTTCATATTCCTGCTTGGCTTACAGCATTGCTTTTCTTCACCCACCTCCGTTCTCCAGTTTGTTAATGGCATTGCCCAAGTCTTTTTTGGATATTTTCTTTTGGCCCTTTTCACTACCGCTGCTCTACCTCTCTCAGCTCCTTAACATAGCTTACTGAGTTTCTTCTCTCTTTTTTGCGGGGGAAGGGATATCTGTCAATTTCATTGTAATTTTTTTAGCCTCCCCCACTCTCTTCCAAATGATTACATACAGCTCTGAAACAATTTAGAAAGAATTGATGAAGTAATCAGTTAATGACACCGCATTAGTGACACGGCGTGGGTTTTAAAGCATGCGCGGCACACGTGAAAAGCAGGTCTGAGGAGATGATGAAGGACAGGCGCGGGGTGGCCGAGGCTGGAGCTGGGCGTGGAAGGTGCCTGGTGCATTGAGCAGCTGGGAGCAAGGAGGCAGGGGCTGCAGGGGCTGCAGGGGCTGCGGTAAGAAACGAAACCCCGACGAAACGGGATGCGTAAAGGTCAAAGCTAGTTAGGAAAACACGCTGGCAAGGTCAGTGCAAAGACTACTGTAACGTTTTGAAATGGAGAATTTGGAAGGGTGGTAGTGATATCGGGGGTGGTAGCGATTACTTAGCAACCGGAAGTCCGCAAGAATAAAGTGCTTAATGCATCGAATACACCTCTATGGGTACAGACATATACAAGGCTACATAAATCATTATAGTCGGGACGCTTATGGAGTCTTCATGAATGTGAAATGTATGGAATTTAGGTGTCCATGGGAAAAGAAAAGACACGAATTAACCCAACGTCAGGGAGGAGTTGAGCGGTAACCACGTCGGGCTGCTACTGTGCAGACCCTTCTCGCTGGTCCGTAAAGAACGGCTGTCATCTCAGCCTCTGTTGACGCTATTTATGCTTCAGGTCCCCAGCACACACTTGAAGTCTTCACCCCTTCATTGTTCATTATCAGTCAAAGTCACCTACCTAAAAACAGTTTAAGGAAGATGACATGGAAGAGTCCTACTTAGTCATGTCAGGCAGTCTTTTCTGTCGTTCAAGATACGAGGTCTGTCCCCAAAGTGGTGGCCGCGCAGTACTTTCGGGACAGACCTCGTATATCAGAAATACATATTATGTCCCGTGGATCTACTTTGAAGTGAACGGTTCCTTCTAGTTATCTCAGCCCCCGCAGTGAGGACATCCCCGGTGTCTCAGGAACCTGGCTGGTAGGACAGGGAAGGGGTGCGCACGTCCTACACCGTCTCTCTGCGGAGCCAAGAGAGCAATGTCCTTTCTGATCCACCCGCAAGGCCAGCTGCATCCCCCCCGAACCATGGCCTCTGCTCACCCTGGCGGCCGGCCGTGCCTCCCTTGCTCAGAGTCTCGGTGACTCTGGACGAGCTCGGAATTCAGGGCGCACTGCCAGCTCTGCACCTCCTGCGGCACCCCAGGGCCCTCTGCTCCAGGGTTTGCTGCTTGTTTCACGCCATCGGTGCGCCTGTGGGAGCCCTGCACGTGTCTGCAACAGGGGAAACGTGCTGATAGTGTACGCTGAGTGTCAGATCCTCGGCCCCGTTGTTTCGCTTGGCCACAGCGGAGTCCCATACTGCCTGCCCAAGAGACTTCATTCGCACCAGCGCAGCGGTTGAGAAAAATTAGTTCCCACAGGTACGGACACCATAGGGAACGGAAATGGAAATAGGAATCCCTGCAGTTTTACCGAGAAACATGAGGGGAAAACCAGTCCTATGGAAAGAAGGATAATTGTTATGCATTAACGAAACAGCTACTGGAGCAGGTGACCCTGGTCAAAGCTTCATTTGAAAAATCTTGGTATGTTACTTGTGTGATCTCATATAATGACCTCTCCATTCCATATATGTTCTCGTTTAGGTAGGTGGAGACATAGGTAGAGACAGAGATACATAAATAGATAAGTAGATAAAAATCACTGCTTTAGTTGTTTTACTAATTTCCTATTTCAATCCACCTGCTCCAAACTGTAAAACAAAACAAAAACAAAAAACAATGCTCTACACCTAGAGGAAAAATATCATTTCCCCCCTCAAAAAAATAGCAGCAACTCCAGAAGTCCCATACCTCTCCTTCTGGGTTGCCAACCCCAGCCTGGAGGGGCACCGGCCCTGCGGTTTTCCTGCCTTCAGGGCGCGCGCGCCAGGTGCCTCCTTCTTCCCTGTTCGTTAATAGCATTCAGTCCCATTTCTTACGGTATAAACATAGTAATTAGGTCCTGGGTGTGCCTACCTCATTCTGTAACTTGGGGCTGGTTACGTATTTCTGTCACTCGAGCCGCTCATCTGTGAAAGGGGAAAGAACACAGCTCCTGAGAGCCCGCGTGCGGATTTAGCGAAGCAGCACAGGCAGCGCGCCTCGGGCCATGGGTGGCCTCCACCAGGCTTTGGACGTTGCAGGTTGGTATCATATTGGTCACCATCACTGCCAGTTTATCTTGAGCAGGTTCAGCAGCAACAGTGCAAATAAACTTGATGGAGCCAAGAGTAGAGCAAAGGAAAAGCTTACTGTCTTCCATCTTGCTCTTTTGTGGGTTCTCTTCCCCCAAACCCAGGGCCATTTCGCCCTTTCTTCCTTCAGGCAACGAGGGCTTTCCCGCCTCTAAGCTCCACTTCACAGCTCTAACCCAGCAGCACTTCCACCAGAGGAGAATAAGCCTCCTACCCCGGTGCCCTGAACTCGTTGACACAGGTTTAGTTTTCCAAGTACGTGCTGTGGTTCTTCCTTGCCTTGAAATGGTACTGACACTAGGTTCTGTCTAGTCGTATCTAGTCACTGAGGAATCGGGGTCAGGACTTCTAACCCTCTCTTCTGCCCCGAGATGAGCAGTGCGAAGGACCCACTGTGTGCTCTGGCCCTCACGGAGCCTGGGTTGTTATTGATGCACCACAAGCTCCGCAGCTCAGGGCCCTCGCAAACCGGATGCTCGGACCAACTAGAGGCCAAGCGTCATGAACTGAGCTTTCAAGGAGAGGCTGGTCGCACGTGGGGCAGGCAGGGCTGACAAGGCAGCGTGGCACTTGTCCTGGGACACGAGTGGCACAGCTAAGAAGACAACAGGGACATAACACAGGATATTAGGAAAGCCGTCACTAGGAACACTTATTTCCAGCCACAGAGAACTAACAATGAAGTTTGGCTGAGAAAGTCAAGCTCAGGACTGTCACATGTGGTGACTTTCTTGGTGTCTCTGTGAATTAGAAAGATGCACAATCATCATGGTTTATAAACAGATATTAGGTATAAATATTTAATATGGATAGTATCAAATGGTGGCTAGCTTGACAGTATTCTATATTTTGCTCAATTGGAAGAGTAAAATATGTATCTCTATTCAGTCTTTATCATTTGTTTATCAGGTCTGGTCATTTGCTTGCAACTTTGAGAACCTTCCATATCAGCCCTTGCTCCAGAATAGAGCGTCTAGCCCTCCCACCATGTCTTCTTACCCACCAGGGCCCTTCACAGGAGGAGGACCTCCTGCCTCTGCCTTCACTTGTGTTCTGTGCTGTCCACCCCTCCTAAGCAGTTCTGAATTTGTGCTGAAGATGAGGTGTGTGTCAGCGTTCTAGGGGCAGCCCTTTCTCCTCGCTCCATTCTTACATTGCAACTTGTTTGCTGTCTGATGATTAAGATCCTGGAGAAAAAAATAGTCTTTTGTTTATGGCCCTTAAAAAAAAAAATCCTACATCTAATCAAGGATTGTCAAAGACTAAAAGTAATTGGATCCTTCGTTACCTATTGTCTTGCATTTAAAAGGTGAAAGGTTTATACGATCTGAAGAGAAATCAGTGTCTTGCTTACTTTTATAGAGAAAAGTTTACTTGGCCATTTATAACTCAGGAAAAGCATATGTCAGAAGACATCTTGGATAAAAGTATGCAATAACTAGTGCACAGAAGAGGCCACGTCAATTTAATCTCAGACTATAAATATATAATGCAACTGGGTAAATATCACTGTGAAAACAATATTTCTTTTTGCTTCATTTACTAAAAGTAACTTAGCCAACATAAGTCAACACTGATAATTCATAAGTATACTAATAAAAACTAATGAACCATCAATGACAAAAGGATTTATGAACACATAAAACATTTTAATAAACAAGAACATGATTTGAAAAATACCATAAAAATACTGTGTTCACTAATAACAACAGAGAAAAGAAAAAAATCTTAGCCTAAATACCTGTTATAACTTAATATATTGGTAGTCTAATTTTTTTTGAATCAATAATGAAGATTAAGCTATGAGTGTTTAGCCTTCATTTGTATTATTATTTCTCATACTACCTTTCAAATCTATTTTCACAGAACTTGAATTACATTGGTAAAAGAGAAGGGGGAAAGGATGCTAATTTAGATTAAAAAAAAAAAAAAAAAAAAAAGAGTTAGCTGAAGTCACTTTCTTGATCATCCACCTGGAAATATGTTTTGTAACCATCCTCAAGACTACTAGAAGCTGCAATGGGAAAACTATTTAGTAGAACATTTCACCTAAAATGTCACATACCTCATGTGGAAAATTAAATTACTACATTCCAACCTCCTTTATCTAAGGCTTATTATATGTAGAGGTACTTTGAAAAGTTTAAAGTATAATATTCACAGAAGAGCTTTTACTGATATATAACCATATTCAGAAAGTGGATATTTAGAGTGAGTAGATGGAATCAAACTTTAAAAACAAATTCTTACATAATTTGAAAAGTTATACTTCAACTTTATAAGAGTATGTCAAAAGGAAGGAATCAAAGATATTTTTACATAAAATATTAAAGTTTAAGTTCTTGATAATTATTGTATACTTCACTAGGAGGGTTTTATTGTTTTGTTTGTTTTGCTTTGTGTTTTTTGGGTTTTTGTTTTTGTTGGTTTTTATTTTTTTTTTCCCTTACAGATTCTCTTTAATATAATAGCTAGTACTGAGAAACACAGCTTGTCTGGATTCTCTAACAATAAATGCTTAAATCTTGTTTAGAGCTATTGTACATGCATGGTTGATTTCACTAATTAAATAATAAAAATAACACTTTATTCTTTACCAACTTAAAAACTTAGAGTAAGTCCTTTACATTGAGTAGCTACTTTTCAAAACAATATATAAATGTATTAAGGGTAATAAAATTGATAAGTTATATAAATGTGTCATCTGCCATTCCAAAATCTATCCCTCCAATTTAATTCCCCCAATTTAATTTTGCATGAAGTAATAATCTGAGTTGTACGATATCTAAAATCACACATACTTCAAAAGCTATCCAAAAGCTGTCTAAATGTGTCCCCCGCTTTATAAATACCTCTTAAACCATTAATTGATTGAATTGTAGTCTGTTCAAGTCTTTTAATGTTTTCAGCTACTGCAATGCATTAGGTCACTTGCTTGCATTGCTTCTAAATGCAGCCTATAAAATATGAAAGATATATTTAACAATAATGGAGTTGAAAGGACTGTTGAACAGATACTTGAAAACTAGAACAGTGTTAATTAAATAAATGGCCCACTTCTGCATGACTGCACTGAGAACTGTCCATTAACAGTAATTTATCCACAGTTGTGATCATTTATCCACATCAAGTACATTGTGTTCCAAACTTTAAAACAGCTAAGTCTCGATGGAGGATGTGCAAGGCTCGTTCTAACTGTCTGAAAGCATTTAAAAATTTTTAAAATTGATCGTTACCATCTTTAACTTCAGGAGAATATTCTAAAGCTTTATAGTTTTATGAGTAGTAGAAATATTAACACAGACAACTGTTGCATTGTGGTCAAGTAGAACTCAGTCTTGTTAAATTTTAATACAACAGTTGTTCATACTAGAGAATGGCTTCCATCGTAGACAACAATTTCAATTCAGTCTCTAGCCAATTAGTTTCAATCCAAGAGTAACTTTGGAGAGACTATTCGATATTAGATTCAAAATATATTGCATACTTTGATGCATTACTAATATATTTTCCAGCAAACACTGATTATCTGATTTACAATTGTTCACAATCTTTTGAACAGCTTTAAAATGGAACATTTGCAAAGGCATTCCCATACCATAATAACCATCAACATTCTGGAGAAAAAGTCACCTTTGATTATGTGTGAACACATCCTGAACAAGCCCTGTCTCCTATTCTTTCTTATATTTTCCCCAAAATCCAATTCAATAAGGCCCTGCAATGTAGTGTGCAAATACTAGCGGAAGGGGTAAACAACCATTAAAGAAATATTGGGCAAACCATTTGAGTTAGATGTTTGTGCTTTATTCGGAATACCAGAGCACTAAACAGCGCATCACATGCACAACAGACATCCCTAAGGCACACGCATTGTCGTCATTTAGCAAGTCTGGAGTCACACGCACAACAGACATCCCTAAGGCACACGCATTGTTGTCATTTAGCAAGTCCGGAGTCACGCACAACAGACATCCCTAAGGCACACGCATTGTAGTCATTTAGCAAGTCTGGAGTCACACGCACAACGGACATCCCTAAGGCACACGCATTGTTGTCATTTAGCAAGTCCGGAGTCACATGCACAACAGACATCCCTAAGGCATGCGCATTGTTGTCATTTAGCACCTGAGCAGCTCAGAGAACTCTGCCATTCATGTGCTAAATTACCTGCAGGCTCCATTCTGTTCCCTTGTCCCACTCAGAACCCCATCAGGACACAAATGAAGGAGGGCAGGAGAGACACGTGCGCGAGGCGTTCCCTATGCCATACAGGGTACCGCCGTCCTGTGCACACGGCCACTGCACACGGGCTATTCCAAAGACCGAGTCAGAGGCAGCGGTGTCGTGCGAACACGGTAGTTGCACTTACTCAGGCCTAGAAGCTGCAATGGGAAAACTATTTAGTAGAACATTTCACCTAAAATGTCACATACCTCATGTGGAAAATTAAATTACTACATTCCAACCTCCTTTATCTAAGGCTTATTATATGTAGAGGTACTTTGAAAAGTTTAAAGTATAATATTCACAGAAGAGCCCGGCACCCCTGGGTCGTAAGATAAAGCTGCTGGGCTCCTGCACACACAGGAGGTTAAACCGCGCACCGGCAGCTGACATCCTCAGACACGACCTCCCTGCGACTTACCCGGCGGAGGAGCCCCTCCAACGCAAGGGGAAGCCGGCCGCTTCCCGCCGCGCCCAGGGCACAGCCTGTCTGTACCGGTCCTGGAGCTCAACTTGACTCCCACCAGCCACACGGGTGCGGGGACACCGCCAGTGGCCCTGAGTGGTGACCTCCTGGGGCCACGGTCGTGATGCGGTCTGTGCGTGACGCCGAGGTTACCCAGCGCAGGACTGTACGTACCTGTGACGCGTACGTCACCTGTGGCTGTTTCGCCACCCGGAGTGGTACGGGTTAAGCCAGTGAGCAGTCCCCGAGGTCTGTGTCCACTGAGCCACCCCATGTTCCCTCTTTAACGACGCCCTCCCACGTCCAGCCAGCGCCCCACTCAGGATCAGTGCCAGCCGCCCACCTGCTGAGACCGACTGGGAAACACGACGAAAAGCAGGGCAGCGGGGTGGCTTTCCGGCGGCAGGAACGGGGAAAGGCGGGCGAGGCCGTTCACAGTGCCACTGGAGCAATGGGCACCCAAGGCACCTGCTGGGCGCCACTGTCCACCTGTCCCGCCACGGGGCTTCCTCCCCAACGGTAAGAACGGACGCTCCCCAAGGCTGGGAGACCCGGGCCCCTCGGGCCCCTCGAGCCTCCGCGCAGAGACGCGCCCGCCACCACAGGGTAGAAGAAAGGGATGACATTACTCACTGCCTGTCCATGTCTGAAGGAAAATGAAGGAGAATTGCCAACTGCCGCTCAGAAGAAGAGACTCAACCTTTAATGAGCACCTAAACCGGACTCGATGCTGAAAACCGATTCTCACAAAATCTAGTTGATTCCGTGGAAAGAACTTGGGAGCTTCTTGAGAAATCTGAGACGCAAAGACCTGAGCCTGTGTCATCTTTATATTCATATGGTACAAAGAGAATTTAATTTCTCAGGCACTTGATACCCTATTCCTTAAAATAATTACCCACTCTTCAAAGAGTGTTGAAGACCGAGATAGCATATACCACACACACACACATCTGTGTAGATACAGGTGTAAATATGTAACACGTAGCATAATTCACATATCACAGTAGCCAGCACTCAGTGCCAGCTAAGAGTTAGCCTTGCACCTCACAGAACTAAGACTACCTGATGGCTTAGTTCCTCATGATGGCTGCATGACTTTCGCAGAGTGGCTCAGCTACTGAAGAAATAAACAAAGGAGGAAGACTGGGTCCCTATCAAAGGATCTTGACTTCAAAGATGGACAACAAATGCACCAAAACTATTGGGTTTTCATGAAGCCACCAAATTAATCAAATCTTTAAGACTAGACAAGCAACTAACTCAACTATCTCATCGTGACAGTAAACATACCCAATTCTTTTTAAATTTAATTTTATTGTTGTTTTATTACATCCATCCCCTTTTTCCTCCCCTCTGGCCCCTTCCCCACTCCCCCACTCCCCCCCAAAGTCAATCCCACTTGTCCATGTCCATGGTTCATCCATGCTAGTTCCTAAACTAAACTGCTCCCCTTCTTTGCCTCCTCCTCCCCCCTCCCACCTCCCCTCTACCCACTGAAGGTCTATTCATTGTATTCATGTATCTGGTTCTGTTAACATACCCAATTCTTAAGATCAAGTTGGGCTAGTATAAACTTTGTTATAATAGATATAAATAAACATGCAAAACTTCTTCACTTCAAAATAGCAGCAACTCTTTTAGGTAGCATCCAGCTCATCAAAATTCTCAGTTACTGACATGGATCTGGGACATCCTCAGAAAATGGACAGCAACCACGCAAACAATTTGGTGTCTTGAATACAATATTAAAGAGCAAACAACGCCACTCCCCACCAAGTCTAAAATACGTCCTCTGTATGCATTAAGCCCATCCCACACTTCCTCCATGAGAGAGGATTTCTGTTCTGCATGATGGGTCTCTAGGTCTTTAAGTAACGAAGACACATCCAATCACTCTGAGCACTGCACTTGAGAAGCCATTTAACTAGGCTGATGCAATTTCTCTCAATGTCCACTGGCATTGCAAGTGTGTTTAAATATTCTTTATCTTCTTCAGCCAACCAAGCCTACTGGTAAATTAGTATCCATTCTTTTCATTCTAAACCTACCTTTGCCTAAAAAGAAGTGATTGAGTTGAAATGTTACCCTCTGCAAAACACCCATATCCCTTTAAATTATTGACATGAGGTCAAACAACTCGTCGATCATTGATGCACAAGCTATGATCCCCCATGTGTAGTAACAGGGGTTGTTATTGGGAGCTGGGGTGATGAAGAAAAGAAGGAAAGGAACCGCCCAGGGGTGAATGAAGAGATTTTTGAATCAGAGCAATAATGGATCTTTTATGTAATTGAAACACAACATCAATAGGATGTGAACTTCAAGGGAACATTTCAGGTGAATTGAGAGCCAGATAGATAGTAATTCAAAACAAGGAAATGGCATGTGCTACAGGAAATAACTATTCCAGAAAATCCTACATTCAACGAAACGTAAAATGTGCTTTCTAAATCATGAGACGGAGCTAGCCAGGGGCATTTCAGAAGTTTAGGCTAAGCAGGGGTGCTCTAGACAAATCACCTGGGCAATATTTGGCTAATAGTGAATATTCCAGTGTTGACACTTGTCTTCACCTTGTGACAGACATACTATTTAGGTGAAGGATACATCAGTTCTGAAAAGGCCAGGTCCTTCTCTATGAACACCAGGGTTACTATTAATACTAGTCTCCCTTGCCTGGCCCAAGTGAGGCTTTCTCAGGAACCACCTGTTACAGATTTATGTCAACTGTCCACCTGCCGCCCCAGGTGTTTACAGAGCATCAGCTGCGCGGTGGCAGGGGACACCTGATGAGGACGACAGTGACTGATTTGAGTTTCTACTGTGCTTTTCCAGTCAACCTGAACACGTTTTCAGATGTGTTATCAACACCCTGGGGCGGCGGGGCTGCCGGGCGCCCGGGTTGTAGCCGTTCGCTGCTTCCTGCCTCGGGTCCCAGCCCCATCCGCACGCCGGGAAGCACACGGACCGGAATGAGCAGCGCGCCATGCGATCACTCCGAGGCAGGGACGCGAGTGGGAAGGGAAGGCGTCCCTCGTCTCTGGCGATGTTTCCATGGAGTCAAAATGGAGAGAGGACCGAGCCCCTTGGGCTGGCTGCTCCGTCTGGGCTCGGGGCCTCCCCGCAGCCTCCGCCGCCCCCGGGCTCCCCACCTGTCTGCGTTGGGGGAGCCACCCTGCCCCCCATCACTCACCTGTCGTCATTCTGCCATCCTTGGTCCCCTAGCAGCAAATCCCGAAACCTGTACCTGGGAGGCAGAGGGGGCACTTCGCTCTCCAGGTCAACCATCCCTCCAGCGGGAGAGGGGACCCGGACGAATGGGGGAGACGCGGGGAGACCGGGACGTGGCGGAGAGGCGGGCGGGCACGCGGGAGACGCGGTGGCCCGGAGAGGGGCCGGGGGAGGGGGGCCGCGGCCTGGGGGGAGGGCCCCTGGGAGCCGGGCTGCGGGGGGCTGGCGGCGGGCGCTCGGAGGGTGACGGGGCTGATGCAGACCCAGCCCCGGAGCAAAAGTCTGGCTGCGACCGGGATCTCCGCCGCCAAGGAACCGCCCCCGGCGCGGCGCCGCCTCTGGTGCCCAGGACGGGGGCGGTGGGAGAGGATGCGAAGTAACTTGGCGGGGTGGGGGCGCGGCGGCCGGGCGCGGGCGGGGCGCTGCCCGAGAGGCCGCAGGTGCGCCCGCCGCCCCGCCGCCCGGCCCCGCACGCGCCCTCGGTCGGCGAGGGAGGCGCAGCCAATGAGGCGCCCCCTCATTTGCATAACACGGGAGGGGCTTCGGGGCGACCCGGGGGGCGCTGAACGCGGGGTCCCCTCCGGGGCGCGGCACGCAGGGGGCCGGGGACGGGGTCGGTGCCCCAGGTGGCCGCGCCCCCGGGGAGCGGCCTGCGGCGGCAGGTCCCCGCCCAGGGAACCCCCGCGCCAGCCGGGGAAGCCCCGCCTGGGTTTCTCGCCGTCCGCGGGAGAGGAGGTGTTTCCCGGTCCCCGCGGGGAAGGCTGGCGCCGCCGCCCCGGGGCGTGAGCCCCGCGGTCCGCAGCGTTTGTCGGTGTCCCCGGCTGCTCCCCCGGGAACCCGCTGTGGACGCCTGGCTCCCTTCGCACCCAGGCCTGGGCAAGCGCTACGCACACCCCGAATGCAGCCCTCGGAACGGGGGGCCGTACCGTCGCCCTCCCCGGGGGGCCTCCTCGCGAGGTGGGGTGGGGGGGACGCTGTGGACGGAGAGGCGCAGGCCGAGCCCCGGGGCGCCGTGGGATCGCCGGGCACGCGCGGGGGGCGAGGGGAGCCCCTGAGCCCGAACCGAGTATGCTCTGCGCCTCGGCCCCCGCAGCGAGGAAGCTGGAGCGCTGCGGTGCAGAGGCCGTGTGATGGGGGGGGGGGGGGAATGGGGGGGGCCAGGGGGACCAGGGGGACCAGAAGACAATGAATTAGATGCGATTCGCTCCTCCGGCGCCCCTGCCCGCCGTCGTTCCGCCCGAGTGGGGAGCGGCATTGTTCTTGCGTGGCAAGCTTCTCCACCTTCGAAATCAGTACTTTTCCCGTTGACAGAAGCGCCAGCATCTTGTATTTGTTTACGTTTCTTGTTTAGGACCTTTCGGAATTGCTCTGCCACAGGAGACCGTTCCCCACGTTGGTCGCGCGTGGGAGCAGGTGGAAAGAGCATTTCAGGGTTCCATGGCGGCCGCGGATTCCGTGCATCAAGGTAGCTCCCTGGAGTTGACCTGTTAAATGTTCCGGGTTAATATTTATACTTTCATTTGCATTCTTATCACCTGCTTTTATGTGTTTGTGTATCAGCAACAGACTCAAAAGCAAGGCAATAAAAATTTTTAAAAACTAGCTTTTGAAAGATAGAAAGTTAGAAGGAAGGTTACCTCGCATTTTACCTAGAAGAGAGAAGTGTACCCTTATTTTTCACTCTTGTGGCAATCTAAATTATTTCACTTCCAGGAGTCCAGAGAACAGTTGCAAAGAAAAAAATGACATAAGTAAAAGCGTGCTCAGCCAGTAGGACGCAAAATGGCATAAAGCCACTGAATGGGCCACGCCAGTTAATGGTATTAATGATATTAATGATGCACCCAGTTCTGTGCAGCTGACTATTGTCCACGTGGGAAAGCTTACACTTCCACACTTTAAAAAAAAAGGAAAAGAACAGTGCAACACAAATACCTTCCATTGTTAAGATCTAGCAATATTTGGGCACTGAAACAAATTTATAATTGGAAGATCCTATCACCTTTATATATTTTTCAACTTTCTGGAAGGCAGGTTTTTTAATTTTTGTCATTATTCGACTTCCAGTTCTCTCCCCGTCTTTCCACACTGCACTTCCATGCTTTTTTTTTCAAGTCTCTTCCTGCTGTTAAAATATATTCTTCCTCTTTCCATTTTTTAAAAATCTTGGTTTTCTTTTTCCACCAGGCTCTTTTAATATCCTATTTCAGTCTTTTTCTCTCTGTGTGTGTGTGTGTGTGTGTGTGTGTGAAAGCTTTCATTCTGTTGTAACACAAGACTCAATTTTTAGAAACAGATTTAAACACAGTTCTGTACATGACATGTCCCACCTTCCTGACAGGTGTTCTCATCAACATCTATCTAAAGGTGGAAAAAGGTAACAATACCTGCCCTATTTTTGAAGCATGCACAGCTGCAAGAGCAAAACCATTTTTATTTCATCAAACAGTGAAAAGGGGACACAGTAAAAAAAAAAAAAAAAAAAAAAAAAGTGAAAAAGTAGAATAGCACATTGTATTCACAAATTGCCCCAGAGAAGCACAGGTGAGTAGTGTAACAGGAGGTCCTGGGGAGATTGGTGGATATTCCAATAATGAGCACAACCTATGAACACGGCTAGAGCTTCCTGGTATTCTAAAAATAACCCTGGGCTGAGGAGTGACACCTTATCATGGAAACCTGTCAGGAGGCAGGGACTGGTTTATTAATATACTCATGTCCCTCTTGATTTCTTCCCTCTGCTCAGAGCTCCCAACAGATGCACATCTTAGTATTGTTCATAGTAGTCGCCCATCTCTGCATTTATCCACTTCTGCCCCTCTTCGCTTTGACTGAATTTTTAGAGGGAAGACAGAGAGCCAACAAGAGAATTCTTTTTTGCCAAATGTGCTTCAGCAACTCTGAAGTCTCTTCTCTTCCAATAACCCAGGAACGGGCCCCATGTTATCCTCTGCCTACAAAACATGTCGACCTTAGTGAGGAACCCTAGTTTTACCTTGGATCTTCCCATCCTTACCTAGCTTGTGTCCCAAATCCTGGTCATGGACAGCGGAGACAAGGCACCCTGTTTGTGATCATCTCTGTGCCCTGGCCCTTGTCACTGGCGGCAAGCCCCCTGTTCCTTTCTCATGGTCCTCGCCAATCTGGAGGGGCAGCAGCCCAGTGAGCTCCTGGAGGCTGCAGATGTGGGTGGACCAGGTTATCACCCATCACGCCTGAGGACGTACAAACGTGAGACATGAATAGCAGGAGCATGAGGAGCCGTTATGTGCCAGATGCCACAGTTAGGAGATTTGCACTAATTTTGAAAAATAACATCCAACTTTGAAAGATGAGAATTGTAGGCGCAGGTGCTGGGTTAGGGTCCAAAATCTCGATTTTCTGGCCCCAAAGTGCATACTCTTCCCAAAATAGCTAGGAAACAACGTTTACAGTTAATAACTACACACTTATGTTCGCCGGTTGGTAAGCTGGGTTATTAGAATAAAACTGAAATTGCCCATCCATCTCCCACTGGTCCAGTAGGCTGCAGCCTCAATTCCCCACTCTCCTTGTGGGGCTGCCAGCTTCCTTCCTTCATCAGAGAGACCCCTAAGCAGAGATGTCACCTGCGCCTTCCGTTCCACGAAACTGTTAGAGCACCAGGTCTCCTGAGCCTTTAAAGATCTTCATGACCGTCTCGTGTACGGTACTGATTTCTTGGCCTTTGCACTGCTCCTCCACCCCACCTGCAGCGTCAGGTCGGTGGGTCCAGGCGGCGACGCTGTGGTCCCGCAGAGCCGTGACTGGTGCGGACTGTGGACCAGGCAGCGTCTGCCAGTGATGGACACCCAGACATAAGAGTGAGGAGGAACGAAGGAGGAAAAATAGTTTGTTCAAGTACTGACCTCGATTCCTCAGTGCTAGTATGGGAAAAAGGCATTGCACACACAGACAGGATGCACATGTGTGTGTAGGCCTGACCTGCCCGGGTCACGTTTCCTAGTAGGCCATACAAAGTCACACAGCACTTTGTCAGAGCCTCCTTCTGAGGTCCATTGGTCCTCTTTCAGGCGAGGTTTGATTCAAGAAATGAAGTGATGCTTTATGTTACCTGGGTGTAGCAAATTTGGAGTTTTATTCCCTTTCAAATAGCACATTGCTGCCAAGTAGTCAATGGTAGCTCTGTCAGTTACAGTCTTAATTTGTGCCGTCCGAAGGTATCAATTATTCAAACTTTGAGTGTTGGCCATATATTTTTCTAATGTCATGTGAAAAAACTAGACTCAAACAGAAAAATACAAATACTGATACTAATGACAAGATGTTGAGTATTCACACTTAGGGAAAAAGCACATAGGGTATGGTTGTAGGAGTTGAAGTGGGCTTACTTGCATGGAAATACCGTCATTAATTTTTATTGATTCCTCTAAGTTAGAGATTTAATTTCCCAAGAGGAAAACTTCAGGTGATTTCTGTATTATTGCTGTGATACATCCACAACTCATAATAGGCTGTCACTACCTGTCCATTATACTCTCATTTGTTTAATAATTTGACAATATTTATATTCATAAAATATGTATTTTCTCACTTTGGAGATGACTCCGAAGAGGCAACTGAGAGCTAAAATAAATTACTCCATAGCTGTAATCATATGAAAATATGAAAGTCCAATCTTCCTTATTATTGTTCAGTGTCCCAAGACTGACAGTGTTCATTGCAAATAGTAATATGGTATAAACATAGCACATACCAACAAATTAAGGAAATTAGAAAAATCTCACGTTTTTATACAGAATTGTGTTAAATACATTAAGAGCACTGGTTGTGTAAGAAAACAGAAGATGCTTGACATTTGTATATTTTATTTACAGTGTGAGGTAAATATTATATTACCTATGTATACCCACTTTTGATTTTTATTTCTTTTCAAGTAGCACATCACTTTAAAGTATTAAATGGTAGCTCTGTGTCCATTTATGATCTTAATTTGTGCAGTTTGAAGGCATAAATGATTAAAACTTGGAGTGTGGGCCATGTATTTTTCTAATGTTGTATGAAAATTAGAGTAGCCCTGTCTGGTGTGGCTCAGTGGATTGAGTGCCAACCTATGAACCAAAGGGTTACTGGTTTGGTTCCCAGTCAGGGCACATGCCTGGGTTGCAAGCCAGGTCCGTAGGTGGGGGCGTGCAAGAGGCAGCCACACATTGATATTTCTCGCCCTCTCTTTCTTCCTCCCACTCTCTCTAAAAACAAATAAAATATTTTAATAAAAGCTAGAGTAAAACAGAACAATACAAATACTGATGCTAATGGCAAGATGTTAAGCATTCATACTTAGGGACTGAGAAAAGAGGAATGAATACACACGGTCACAATCCACAAGCATTAAGCCTCAATTGACCATTCGGAATTTGGTCTTCAGGGAAAGAACACAGGCCTAGAAAGTGCGACGTACCATGAAAGCAAGAGCTACATCCTGGAAGAGGCTGGTACCCGAGCAGCGCGGCGTTAGTCATCTCACACTATTTTCCCTGAGGTGGGACAACTTCATTTGGCAAGTGGAGACTCAGCATGTGTCTCATTTCACCCCTAAATCACTGCAGCCTGGAAGGTTGTGTCCTGTTTTTTACAAACACACGCGCACACACACATGCACATGCACGCAGAGAAAATCTTAGAAATTCTCTTCTTGTTATTTCATCAGCTAGGCTCAGAATTCCAGAAGCGGGCATGGTTTGACCTAACACTCTTGCTGTTTACTGCCCCCTCATCTGTGCCCCCAGCCCACCCACCCAGCTACTTGGAAAGCAATATGCTTTTTTGAGCGAGCGTACGGGTTCTGAATCTAGACTCCTCGTGGTTCCATCCTGGACGCTGGACCAGCATGACTTTCCTCAACATACTTACACTGCTGGGGGCCCCCACCCCCAGGGTGGCATAACAACAGCACTTGGTTTGGGGGGATCAAACATGTAAATGCACCTAAATATTTTTAAACGGTGTTCACCACAAGTTTCACACAGTGGTTACATGTATTACTCAAAATGTGGGCATGCACATTTGAAGAAGTCTTTTTCTTCATACAAACATGCCTTTGCTGTTTAGCAACTGATGCATTTAACTCCATGTTTCAAATTTCACACAACTGGCATAACAGCTTTGATTACCTTTTAAGAGATAAACTACAGTATGTACCCTCAGACTAATTGAAGCAAATAAATGTGCCACCTTTAAAAAGAAAAAACTATGTGGCTGCTGAGGGATTCTTCTGAACAAACTCCCATGGAAATGATAAATCTGGACAATCAAAAATATTTGAAATATTCTCCAGGGAGAAGCCAGATCATGCAGGAATTTAAAACGAAATGAAAAGCCCTGGCTGGTGGCTCAGTGGATAAGGTTCTGGCTTTCGAACCCAGAGGTTAGCTGGTTCGATTCCCAGCCAGGGCACATAACCAGGTTGCAAACCAGGTCTCCAGCCAGGTCCGTAGCTGGAGGCAGGTGAAAGGCAACCCTAAATTGATCTCTCTCTCTCTCTCTCTCTCTCTCTCTCTCTCTCTCTCTCTCTCTCTCTCTCTTCCCCCCTTACCCCTCTCTCTAAAAATATAATAAAATCTTTAAAAAATAAAAAAATGAAATTAAAACAAACATCTTGACTTATATTCATGTTCAAAGCATATATATATTGTCAGGATGTGAGGGCAACTAACATGGGTGTACCTTTGGACTTTGATTGTACCTGAACTGGAGTTCAAACTGTGACAGCCAATGTTTACATACTTAGGCTGGCCAGAATGTGATCATAGAACCAGAACTGTCCGGGAAGCTCTTGGGAACGAGTTAATGCAGTTAACCTGTCCAGAGATCCCTGGGGAGGCGGGAATGTAGCAGATGGCCTCCTCGATGATCCCACTTAGCTCTTTCTGGTTAATGGGCTTTTGGTTGATGAACTCATTTTCCTTTGAGGTGCCCACCTGTGTAACTGCACGTAGCATGGGGATAAAAACCCCAGCCAGTGATGTCAAGCCAAAGACGACTTCTCTAAAAGTCTCTTTCCTTACTGCTCCCCTTTTTCCTGTTCCCATTTCCTGATTCCCCAAACAAACTCACTGCTTGATTTTACAGCCGTCTCTGAGTGGGATATCCCCAAGCAAGCCTACCCTGACATACATGCACCATAGCGAGTCCCAAAGCACCAAGCTGAGCGTGTCTGTAGAGCTAAATGAGTAATGCAGTTTGCACTGGGTCCTCCCAGACTTTAAGGTGCTGAAAATACAAATGTGGCAAAACAGCAATCTGGAAGTTCCATGGCCAAGTCATTAATTAAGACTGTGGCCACCACCTCCTACGCAGATATCAATACAAATACACTGAAACACTGATTAGTCTGCAGAGTTGCCACATATGGCACTTAAGTGCAGGACTAGCATCATTGACGACAAGTTCCCCAGGTTTGAGACGCAGACTTATTCCCCCAAACCTACACCTTACCTGGATTTAAACCCCGGGAGAATCGTCAAGTTGCTCAGTGTGGTACAGAAAAGCCAAATGCCATTCAATGTGAATGACCTGACAGCTAAAAGTGAGTCTGGCACTAATTTCCAAAGTCACCGATGGATTATTTTCCTAGGTGTAACCTCCCAAACCCAGTAAGGCCATGATTTCTCCATAACTCAGCTATTTCGCTCAGGCAACCCTTCGAAAATAATGTATCCACCGTTTAATTGCAATGGAATACAGGTCAGGCGGTAAATATAATAAAGCAAATAGTGTTGCTTTTTAATTTCCCACTGGTTGTCCCTTTTTTCTAATTTTCCTTTACTGCTAAAATCTCTTGCTAAAATCAGCTCCCTGATAAAACCAGTCTCTGATGATGGACTCATTCTACATTCATAGGTGGAACATAGGTGGAACTCGGTGGCTTCGAAGGAGAAAGCAGGAAACCAGGTCATCTGTCCTGGAGTTGTGTGAGAGCTCTTGAGCAGGGATGAATTAAAGGGGAGAGAAGCTATAGATATCCCACTGTGACTCAACAGCAATCAAGAGATCCACGGTAGATGTTCCACCAAAGCCGCAAGAAGAACCCAGTCAACAGGTCAAGAGTGAAACTTGGATGCTGACAGGGGATAAGCCCCAAGGACTAGACCCGGCACATAAAGGAGTTGCAGGAAGGTGAACATCACACACCCACATTAGCAGACTGCTAATTCTCAGAAAAGGAGATTCTGACGCTTGGCAAAGGCTAGGGGTCTAGGTGTCTGGGTGTATAACTTAGGATGTTCTTGAGGACCAGTAACAGCATGCCTCATCTAGTATTCTGGAAAAAATTAAAGAAACCTGTTACGTCATGTAGGGAAAAATTCAGGCGTGGAGCAGCTTGATACGGTGATGGAATGGCACCGAAGAACCTAGTTCCTCTGTGTTTAATTGTCCGGCCTCTGTCCCTGCCAGTGAGTTCAGGATGGCTGCAGAAATGCTGGAGATGAGCTCATTCTTTCTCAACAGAATCAGGAGAGGATCTTTAAATCCAGGATTGCCAGCCAAGCTGGGAGGTCCTGCAGTAAGTACCCGGAGTCCTTTGTTTCCCAGCCTGCACCAAGGGAATAAAGGTCGCAGAAATAGTCCAGCCTGTGGTTTGTTCTTCCTTCCAGTCCTTGGAACACACAAGAGCCTTCAGCGAGATGCTGCCTGTACTTAGAGTAGAAATGTAAGGCCTTTTCTGAGATTGCATGCTCATCAGGATCTCGAGCTAGGACATCCCACTTCACGAAATTAGACTTAACACCCTGTTCTTGTATGTCCACGTCCTACTACACGTTTCACTTGATTGTGGTGGGTTCCACCACTCATCCCTGCGTGGGCACATGATCCGGGTGGGGTCAAGCATGGGTGATGAGGAAGGAGAATATTGCGTGCTGGGCTTTGTAAGTAGAAGCTACGTGTGTCCTTCTTGCCGAAGACTTGGAAATGCTCAGCCTTTGGCAGAACCACTTGTAAAACTCAGCAAGTGCTCTTTCCACTTAAGATCTTTTCCACTAGATTTCTGTCGCTTGTACCTGAAAAAGATATGAACTAATAAATCCATGTATGCCACAGACGGCCATCTCCCCAGGAAGGCTGTGAATAATGATTCATCTTTCTCAGCTCAACGCCAGAATCATGTCCTCATGCAACTAGCAATGTCACATTTCGTCTCTCAGCAAATTCACTGCTGTTTGGATGCTAGTGTTGAAATCATTGGCAGGGATTAACATTCCGAAATCGGGTCCCAAATGTTACATTCGGTTGTACATTTCCACCACAAAGCACCAGACCACCTAATTCCAGCAACAAAAAAGAAAAGTAAAATTTTATAATAATAGCAGGCTTTAAAAGATAAACAGAAAATATTTTATTGCCCCAACTTTTGCCCAATTTCAGTGAATTCTTTGCTTCTGTAATTTTTATCTATTTTCCTCTGTAAGGCCAACTGGAACAACAATAAAATATAAAAAATAGAGACTGCTATAGTTTCAGCGGGACTAGCAGACAGTCACAGCCCAAATCACAAACTCCAGACAGGAATCGGGGTGAAAGCGGGAAAGGGACCACAAAGTGCAAAAGGGCAGTTACAAAATAGTTGCAGGGGTATAAAGTACAACCACAAGAATATGGTCCATTATATTGTCATTGTGCACAGTGCCGGCTGGGTACCAGAAATATCGAGGGGGACCCTGTGTAAAAAAGTATGTGATTGGCCAACCACTAAGCTGTACACCTGACACCAATGCAACATAAAATAGAAAGTCAATTGTAAAACCAAAAAAAAGGGGGGTGGGGTCAAAATGGCGGGTGACAAAAGTGCAAACTCCCTCAAAGTGGATCAGAGGTGTGGGGATGCAAGACTGATGAATGGGGAAACCTGAACGAGAAGCCATGTAGACAGAGAGCAGACAAGAAAGGGGTGCACACGTTACAGTCATTTCCATGAGGACTAATCAAGCCAGATGGAAATAAATTAATCACGGTGAAAGATGTCAGAGACAGCCAAGACATAGGACTCTAAG
Organism: Noctilio leporinus; assembly: GCA_004026585.1. NCBI lineage: Eukaryota > Metazoa > Chordata > Mammalia > Chiroptera > Noctilionidae > Noctilio > Noctilio leporinus. The sequence continues at coordinate 71,143 of PVIW01005717.1, forward strand.
TGACAACTCAGAAGAGTTCCTGCTCGCCAGACGTGTGATACGTAAAATGGACTGTATATTTACAACGCAGAGGATTCTGGTTTCAAAGTGGATAAAGAATTCAATGAAGATAATGTTCTGTTTTCTAAGCAGGGGTAGGCTTCCCCTATAGTAATGCCCTAGAGAGGTTATAAATAAATAATCCTGTGGGTCTTAAAGGTTGCATAAACATAGGAGAGAATGAAAAGAATCTGCATGTCTTTGTATACGGGTTTGAAACAAAGCTGTTAAGTAAATGAGGTCAAACTCCAGTGCGCGATCACTGCAAACGCACACAAACTGACTGCAGTGAGAAAAACCAAACACCGAGAATTGGGAAGGACTTAGAGAACTAGGACTCTTTCTCCCTTACTGCTCAACTCTTTGGCACAACGCACTCATTGGAACACATGCATACCCTACAATCCATCCAGTTCACCCCTAGCTATATACTTTAAATTTTTAATTCACGTGCACCAAAAAACATGTAACATGCAGAAAAAAATACCCATGGCAACACACTTTGTCATAGTCAAAAAATACCCCAATGCCTATTAGTAGATGAGTGAATAAATAGTGACTTAGTCACACCGTAGAATATGGTACATTGATGAGAAAAATAAAGTGTATCTACCCACAATGATGAGAGTACTCCCCTAATTATAAAGTTGGGGGGAAAAGACAGAGTAGATAGTGTATGACATCATTTACACAGTATCTCAAACACCTGGTGCTACAAGTCTGGTTAAAGAGGAGAGACTCTTGGCATGCCAGGAATTTGCTGTTAAATGACCTTGGTCCCGGCTTCATGGGCCTGTGTGGTTAGAATTCATGCTCATTTGCTTCTACTACTATCATAAAGCACTTTTTTCCTGAAAAAATCCTTGCTAACTAGGCTTGTAATCTCTAGCCTAAGGTCAAGAACAAGCCATATTATTAAACACATGGCCGTGATTCAAAATTTGAACCTCCTTTCCACCTAAGTCGAACCCTTGATACCTGCAGATATGGAAATCTAGTCAGCTTTCACATCTCTCCCAACACTTGATTCAAATACGGCTGTGAAAAATATACAGGCCGCTTTTCCATTGACATTACATTATTAGTAAACAAATGCTTCTACTTAAAAATACATGAAGAGTAACCTTTCACTCTTCTTTGTGTCTATGGAAAATTTTATTTACCAAAGTCCTTTGTTTTCTGTGTTTTTAAAAATAGGCAAAATTTCTCAGCTGTTAGAATGAGGGGGATGGTCACTGGTGGGGGCATGAGGAGGCATTGGGAGGCTGGCATTAAACTGTTTATGTTACCCACACGCTGCTACCATGGGTATATTAACGTTTATGACACTAATTCTCTTCAGACATGTGACTTGCACATTTTGTATCTATGTTATAATTCAATAAGTGGTTATGTTTTAAAAGAATAGAAAAACAAGCTCAGGGAGATGAGATTAGGGTAGGATATAAAGGTTGTTAACATTTTCTATGTCTCTGCGCTACATGACATTAAAATAGCATGTCTTATTTTGTAATTTAAAAAGCTTAGTAAAATTAGATTTAATTTGGTTAAAAAAAATTAAAAAGTATCCTATGGCATCCAAGGGAAAAATCATGCAAGAGAAAATACTATGAATAACATTCAACTATTGCACATTGCCATGGCTTAAATGAGTAAAATAATATTTATGAAGTCCTCATAAAAAGAAGCTTCACTCAAGACTTTTTATACTCCGTCAAGTTGACATTTTAGTATAAAAGAAAGAAGTTCATGAATATGCAATAAATCAAGGAAGAGTCCAACAGCTTGTCTTAAAATTTTGATTATCAGACGTAAGAAGGAGAGAAAAAACGACGAGTCAAAATTAGGATCTCAGTAACAAGAGAGGGCAGAGTTGGAAAACACTAGTGGTGGAAAAAATAGTAAATCCACTTAGACATTAAACTCGGATTGGAAGAAAATGGGAAAATTTTCAGTGTTACAACACTGAATGGCCATGTTACACCCGTAGAATAAAGGTTAAGCCCAACAAAATCAGGACGTGGCGACAGGAGGGGTTGGAGGCACACAGTAGGACCACCTGCACAGTTTGTATACAAAGAATGCCCGGACCGCGCTGGGCAGTGAGGAGGGAGTTGACGTGACTTGGGTGACTTGCGGGCCGCAGGGGTAAAGACCTGGGAGGCAACTTGCCAGATGTCTTTCTCCGCGCCGTTGCGCGAAGACAGTGTATAAGGTGTCTGGGGTTCTGTTTTATCCAGAGCCCTGCAGGTCCTGGCTGGGAGGAAGCTCCTGGGGCCGCGCTCCCCGTCTGTGGCCTCGTCCCCGGGCGCGCCCACATCTTCGGGGCTGCACACGCGGCCTGGGACGCGCGGGGAGCTTGCGCTGCTCCCCTGCCGCCTGCCTTCCCCAGCGTGGCCGCCTGTGCCCCCTGTGCCCGGTGGGGGGCACGGTGCACACCTCGCCCTGTTGGGGGGACTAGCTAAGCTCGCGCCTTCCCATCACAGCTTCTGGGAAATGCGCATCTTGCCCCCCCCATGGCTCCCAAATCTGCACGCAGGGGCAGGCCCGTGCTCAGAATTCTCTGGGGGTCGCAGAAAATGCCTGTGGGTTCACCTTCCCCCTCCTCGCAGATGCTCCCATGAAGCCGGCAGTGACCTGTCGCAGACGCGGGTCTCCACACGGCAGCCCATGCGAGGGGCCGGGCCCGCGCATGCGGCGAAAGAGCACAGGTCTCGGCGGCCACCCAGGACCTGCTGTGGCTGAGCCCCTGGCGGGGGGGCCCTCGGAAGGTTGGCTGTGGCCCCTCCCTGTGGAGGCAGATGGGGCTTCCCTCTCAGAGCCCTGAGCTGGCCCGCCTTGTCCACGAAAACCCTCGAAGATGAAGCACTTTTGCAGAAGCACCTATATTCATAACCGCATGGATGAATATCAATTGTGTAGTGTCGCCATTCATTTAATAAACAATAAAAATAACGTATTTACACACACTAACGCAACGAAAGCGTTAATGCCATTTCTTTTTCGATGGCACTTCCCATGTCGTTGAACATATCAAATAAGCCGAACTCCGTAACCCTAATAAAAAGAGAGAGTACATGTACTGAAATGTTCCGGGGACCTTCCTGAAAATTCCCAAATTAGTCCAAGGTCAGCAAGAACTTTATTTAAAAGTTAATTCCGGGGAAGTCTGTAAAAAATGTCAAAAGTTATAAAACACTTGATTAAATAGGATCATAGGTCACAGTGAGACAATATTTAGTTACTCATTTAACCAAAATCACAGTTAAAGAAATCAAAGGCAAATAAATCCAGGGCATTATATAGTTGTTAAAAAAACAAAAAACAAACAAAAAAAAGTAGCCCTTTTGGTGGAGAAGAATCAGTTTTCATAAACCAACAAAGGCCTGATAAAGAAAATGGGGAGTACAGGAAATCATTTTTATAAAGCATGAAATCATTGTTTTCTAGACAGATTACGTAACAGGTCAACATAAACTTGCACAATCTTATCAAGAACAGACCCAGAGTCCAAGAAAACTCCGTCCAATTTGCACAGGAGCAAGAGTTAAGTCCCAGGTTCACAGAAATACGCTATTAACATTAAAGCTCATTTGAAGATGGCAAAAAAGAACTTTTTCACAAAGTAACTTTGGCAGTGACCTTGGGAGGTAGAAAAACATCACGTGGGCACAATCCCCATCGGCGGACACAGACCTGCAGACCCAACCAAGACCCCTTAGTCTCGTCCCAGATTTCAGCCGTGGGCCAAACACCCTCTCCCATGGCCGAAACTGGGCACTAATGTACGTGGAGGAAACTTTTACAATGTGCGTGTTGGCCCTGGACAAGCAATCTTAGGCAGGATTTGTCCCAAATCTGGGGCAAGGTGGCTTCTACACAGCGGTCTGTATTTTCCAAAGGCTCGTTCCCACCCCGCCCTCGCGGCCTTACTTCTCCCTCAGTGGCTGTGGGCAGCTGTGACCTCCCGTGGGGTTTGCACAGGCCGAGGAGGCCAAGATTCACCACCTCCCAGGACGGAGGAAAGGATGTGGGTTACCTGCCAGGAACCTGGGTGTACACGTCTCTATTATCGAATAGAAAATAGCAGTCTAGGCCGACTGCTACTTAAAATAGTCCTTTGTTTGAAGTGTGGACTAGCGTGGGGCACTTATTCACCTCACGGACCAACCCTAAGAGTGTCCTCTGCTCAGGGCAAACACTGGGGACAGGGTTTGTGGGTAACACACACTGAAGGCAGGTTCGTCCAAGTGGTGGCACCTCTAACGGTGCAGGCAGCAGCCTGGGTTCTCACCTCAAGTAGGTCACTCAGTCACTTGTGTCCCAAGGGAACGACGGGAAGAGCTGACACGGTTTACGGGGGCAGGAGAGCAGATAATACAGCATTTCATACAGCGCCTGACCCGTGGAAGTTAATCATCAACCAGCCCTGACCTCCAAGCAATCCCAACACAAAGGCAATCAAGTGACTGCTCGCAGATTTGTCATCGAGGCTTAAAAGTCTCCAAAATGGACAGTTAGGTGGCGTGTGGGTGACAGTGTAGGGACCAGGGAACGGAGGCGTGAGAAGAGGCAGCTGGTGTGTGTGTGGCAGGGGGGTCGTCCTCTCCACAGGCCCTTGGAGTGGTCTGCAAGTCCCCCTGTGGGACTGAGCGACTTCGAAGGAGGTGGCAGGCTTTTTCCTCGTCTCCTTTAAGTGGTTGGATTTTGCAAGAGCTGGCCAACTAGTCTTAGAAAAGCACCTAATAAAATAAGTGCAATAAATAAGAATGGAGGCCCTGTGTCTCGTTTCCTTCCAAATAGAATTAAAGAAAATGCAGAGACATTGTTCCTCTCTTTCTTGCAAATTATTAAATCAGAGGATACCAGCAGTCCCCCTGGGGAAAAAGTAAAGGCTCTGGCCTCCTGGGAGCTCTGTAACATTTTAGGCCTTTCCGTGGACGCGAGGATGGATTCAAACAGGCCTTCACCTCCGTCCATGCTTACGGAGGGTAACCCGTGCGTCGGGTTCCGTGTGACCAAGGGCAAAAGGTAACCATTCCCCGGGTCCCGTCTGGATCAGATGTAGAAGAACTGGATTTTTCATTCAATGCCTTTACATTCTCACAAGAGTAAGTTGCAATGGCCGGTGGCAACCAGGAACACAAATTGCGACCCCGTGGCGTTTCAGGAAGGATTAATGCCGCGAAGCACTGTGTTTTGCAAATTCGCCTTTACGCTAAGGAGCTGGCAGGGGTGATAGGTGTTGCAGTGTAAGCTGAACTTTGAATACCATATTGTAATGGAGAAAGCTTCACTTTGGATGTGACATGCAACTTGGATGGACTTCCTAAAAGAAAACTCAGACTGAGAACAAAAGTGAGGTTTGAAAGCACATATTGACTTGAAATTAGAAATCGAAACAGAAAATTAAAATTGGAAATTCGGTACTGCCAATTACAAAGTTAAAAAGTTTACAAATACCGTAGACATTATAAAAATCAGTAACAATCTAATATGTATATTAATTGTATGATACTTTTTCCTTTTCACATTTTGGCTGAATAGCCTTTGGATTATCTCTTCACATGACATAATTTTCTAATATTACTTCTAGGGAAAAAGTAGAGAAATAATGCAGCCTTATCTTTTGCATATGTGATTTATATATGTTATTGGTTATAGAAATACTGGAGAGATGTTTCAGGTTCACAACTTAGGATTTATCCAGCGCTCCAGTGTTGGTATTCTTGTTGATTCTAGAACATTCTGTGCTTTTCTGCACGCCTCAGAGTCTTTGCACAGGTGTGCGCTGCCCTCAAACTACAATTCAACGATGAAATGTTCTCGGGACCATCCCAAATCAAGCCCCCTCCTCCACACGCTGGTGGCATGGATTAGTCATAACAGTCATTTGCCACGTAGTATAGATATTACTGACCTTCTCATTTTTAAAATATGAAGTGCTGATTTTTTTTTTAACTTTGAATATTATAGCAGTCCAGACCAGAATCTCCTCAGAGGCCCATGCATGGGCACACAGATCAGTAATAGGTGGCATATTCAAATAGCGGAACATTGCCCAGCTATAAAACTTAATCTTCTGTAACTCCATGCAAAAGTGGAGCTGAATGGCCTAAACAAAATTTTTAGTGAAAGGGTCTAAACATAAAAGAATCCAATTGTTATTTGATGTATATAAAGTATGAAAACTGGCCGATCGATTCCCTGTTCTTGGAGATCTGGCTGGAAGGCCCCCTGTGAGTGGTGCAGAACGGGGAGGGCTGGACTGAACAGGGACACACACGACACACACGCCAGGGGCTCCTGGGAGACGGCGTGTTCACGGTCGTCCCCTCCTTGATGCTCAGCACTAAGCTTTTGCCTCTATTCAGCCCCTTGGAGCAGCTTGGCTGACTACAATGCTTCCAGGAGGCAGCATTCCTCCCTTGCTTCCTGCATTATTCACCTCGCTTCTGCCCCAGGAGAGTAACCCTGCTGCTGGGCACACATTCTTAACACGTCTTCAGAAGATTCACTTCACAACTTGCAAGAAAAGAAAGCAGGCTCCCCAAATCGGCCCGCAGTTGCATTCTCGGCACAGAGTCGAGCATTGTCTCAGGTTCCTGAGAGGTCTCTGAACCAGCTCCTGTCCCTTCTCTCCGGGGCTTTCTGCGCTCCTGGCCTGAGCGGGCTGGGGAACAGAGGACTCAGAACCACCAGTCAGTGCCAGCGGTCCCCGAGCCATCGGGCTCCAGCAGAGAGACCTTCACCCCCTCCCCCGCCCGGCGTAGTCCCCTCCCCCAGAGCAGGCGGGTCACAGCAGTGGCGTTCAGCCGGAGTGAAGTGACTTTGCAAACTCAGGCCGGGGCTGGGTTGGTGGCGCATTTTTTGCCCCCTAACTTTGCAGATGTTTCTGGTGGGAGGAGCTTTTGGTCATCTGTCCCTTTTCCAAGCTGCATTTCCACTTCCTTCGGGAGCAAGGACCTGCCTGCACTAATCCCAACTCTTCTCAGACCGGAGCCGGGGAGAGGGCGAGCCTTGTCAGCAACTACATGTGCCCCTGAGGGACCGAGCCCCACCATGCGGTTTCCAGCCAGCATTCTGTGCCTCATGCTGTGGACCGTGGGTGCAGCGCAAGGTGAGAGTGAAAATGACAGTCGCTAGGTGCTTTCACACCAGTCAGACAAGTTTGGGCTAGAACATGGGACTGTCACTGCTCTGGACCTTAGGGTTGTCTGAGGGGCCTTACCAGTGCCAAGTTGAAAGCCCATACAAAGCTGCTTTGAATGATATTCCAATTGTTTGTCATAATTCTATTCAATGTAAAATTCCAGAAAATGGTTTAGGATATTTTTGAACATTATGAACATCATGTATCATCAATTGCCTTGTAATTGTCATAAAATAGAATTTGCTTTTTTGCTTGCTTAGAATCTTTACTTAAATGCTTTATGTCAAAGTATTAAGTAGTATGCGAACATATATAGCACAATGAAATCCTTCAAATCATGTAACGATTGGATTTGTTTCAGGTATAGACATGAACTCTTTCTAAAACATACTCATTTGTCAGTTAGTACTGATACTGTCATGGCTTTAAAAGTCTTGTAGACAAGTATAACTTATATCATTAGAATGAAAATATTATATAAGTTTAAAAAGTGAATACGCAAAGGCTTTTTCCCCCCTGTGGCCTTTTTTGATGTGGTATTAGTAGGACAACTTCTGGATTCATCATTCAATTCAATTCTACTACTATTTCTCGACAGATTAAAAAGTTTCTTCTTGGAGGAAATTTGCTTTCCTAGGTTGTGGGTAATGGGGTGATGGGTAGCAGATTAACATTTTAAACCCAATGAATTACATAGCATTCATCAATTCTTCAACTTCTCACTAAGGCAACAGATTTTGAGTGAAATCCTTACTCATGTCAGCCTCTAAGTACTAAGGAAAATTTTAAAGCAAATACACGAAAGTTCTGTCCTGAGGGTCTTTCACTGGAAAATAAAGACAGGTATCCTTTTTTTTTAACTTATATCCTTCAGTAACTTATTTCTTTATTCCAGTGTGTTTAATACTTTTTGAAAAATAGAGCTTTAGTAGTTACACATTCTAATATAAGATTGTGTGATTTTAAGCTTGTAAAACTTGTACCAGCGACTCCTTATACTAGGTATGCAATTATTTCCCTGTCCATATCAATATGACAATTAGTATTCAAAAGTAAAATGTTATTTATTGACAAACAGCTCAGAGCAATGTTAACGTTACTAATCATAGAAAACGTTTTCTTTCTTTGCATGTGTTTTGCCTCCTTTGTAGTAGGAATACTTTTTGGGTTACACCGTTTAGGTGTTTGCCGAGGTTTTATGGAGACATCATTTGCCATGTAAAGAAGATTCGTTTTCTTTCAAGCTCAGGTTTAAAACTCAAGAATCGTGCCACGTTTGAGCTAAGTGATTGCAAAGTGCAGTATGAAATGCCAGGATTCATTGCTATGAAGTATTAGTGCTAACAATTTAAATAAAAGGAGTTTAAATTCTCTGCTAGGTCACCGAGTTCAGGTGACCTATTGACTTTCTATGGCAGATTTCATCAACGTATGTTTCAGCGTGCCATTAGGTTCTGCTGGGGAGCCGATCACTGTATGTACAGTGACAGTGACAGGCATCTGGCTACTTCCTAACAGATGACATCCAGCTGTGATGTTTAAGCAACACCCGTGTTAGCCTCACGCTGTTCACAGATGCACCCTACTGCACAAGCTGATAGGGAGAAATGACTTGCATTTTCAGCGACCGTAGAATGACGGTTTTATTCCTCGCTTGTACAATAGTCCTGAAACCCAATTCGTTTGCTATGAATTATTATAATAAGTTGATACCTTTCCTGGGACCATTTTAGTGGGGGCAGGTGGAAATGGGTGACGAGAAGGGGAGGAACCAGATGGAGCGATTCTGGAAGATGGGGTGTTTCCAGGCAGGCTGGGGTCCGGTGGCCACAGGGCTCCCGGCCCCGTGTGAGACGGGGTGGGCACATGCCAGAACAAGCCTTGCTAATTGAGTGTTGGCACCTCCCAGGGACTCATCCACTCCTCTTGAGCTTGTGGGAAAATGGTAAACAAGACCTGAGTTGTTTCGGAGTTGCTAAAATCACTCTCAGCTAGAAGGAAGTTCCCAAATAGAAGGCGAAGCCCAGGATAGTCAAGATTCCTCCTTATTGGCCCTTGATGGCCAGGGCTGGAGCCAGAGTCTAAGTTGATCCATTTTTATTGCTCAAACCTTTGACCACTTTCTTTTCTTTCCAACTCTGCCTCCTCCACTTCCTCCTCCCCCAACGCCCTTGCCCAGCTGCTCCGCCAGCGGCGGTGACATTCTGTCAGCCAGTCCTTCCTGTGTTAACTCATCTGCACTTGACCCAGTTCTTAATTGCTGTAACCCAGTCTCAGAACAGAGTGCGGGAAAAGGACATGATGCAATAGGGAAACAACGGCTACATTGTAGTTTAAAATAAGGAAACATTCAAAAAATGGCTCAGAGAAAGTCATGGGACAGAAAAAAATCACAAAAATAATGGAGAGGAAGGGGAATAAAAGACTGGACAAGAGTACTTTCATTTGCTTCAACATTTTAATGGAGAGAGCCAAGTTTCTCATAAAGTTTGTTAACTAGATATATAATAAATAGAAAAGAGATGATAAAAACATTCCTTTAAAAGTTTCCAAAAGGTTTTCGGGCTAAATTAAGGTGATTTCTGGCTTTGAAAAGTATAGCATCAATTCAAGCTTAGGGCACATGGCCAGAATGGACGACAAGATTACAAATGTTAGAGTTTCTTGGGTTCACGCAACTGAACTTTGGATCCTGTGTCTTTTCTCATCTTTTATATTTGGTTCCATCTCCGATGCCCTTCCCCATGTTGTCCGTAACCTACAGGTGTAATGGGAGGGTTCTGAGGTAGTTTCATGTTAGTTAACTCATTCACTCATTTGTTCAACGATCATTTCTTGATTGACAGCTAAGTGCTGCACGCTCTGACTAGCATTTTCCAGAAGATGGTCACTTCATGGGGAAAACAAAAGGCTGATTATTGCATTTGATTATTATATTGGATATTATCATATTAAGTATTGTGATGGAAATAAACAATGGAGACTATATATAGGGTCATCTGGGGAAGGAAAGAAACCCAAATTGGAATGAGAGAATGGAGTGGGCTAGGGCTGGGGAGCTGGTTTGTGAGAGAGAGAAATGTGCCAAGGTTGGGGGGATATCTTGGGGGGTTTTGAAGGTTGAGTAGGAGTTCACCAGATGAAGGTGACAAGGAGGACAGTCAAGACTAGGGAAACACAGAGTGCTCCTATGAAGAGCTCACAGTGGTTCTCTAAAACTGAAGGACTGAAGCATTGACTGTCTTTCTAACTCTTCCGTCTATCTATTGAACTCCCTCAGGTACTGGAGGTAACATGGGGAGAGTGTGTGTGGTTTTTCCTTCCTTTGGCTTCTCATCTTTATCCCCAAGGTTGTCATGATCATTATCCAGATGCTAAATCATTCCTGCACAGAATTTCAAAGCTCTTCATTTCACTGTCACCCTATGACGAAACTTCTTCTACAGCAACCTGGCAAGCCTTACAGTTATTTTATAGGTACTAACAATTTATTTCAAGAAGCTGACATTTGAGCCCTGGCTGGTGGCACAGTGGATAAGGCGCTGGCCTGAGAAACCAAAGGTCGCTGGTTCGATTCCCAGCCAGGGCACATAACCAGGTTGCAAGCCAGGTCTCCAGCCAGGTCTGTAGCTGGAGGCAGGTGAATGGCAACCATACATGGATGTCTCTCTCCCTCTCTGCCTCTCTCCCTTCCCCTCTCTCTAAAAATAATAAATAAAATATTTTTAAAAAGAATCTGACATTTTGACTTCAATAATAATTGACATTACCTATTAGCTATTCAAATACTACACATTTCCAGAAATTTGATTTTGGTGGAACTTTCAAGCTGTATATTAACAGTGACCCATTTCGATTTTAATTATGATATACTTGTTTTCCTGCCCAGTTCTTATAGCCTATTCTCCCATTTGCTTTTTATAATTCTGGAATTCTCTTGTGCTCTCTCTCACTATTAACATTTTTAAAAGAAACTGTATAATCATCTGTTCAAATTTTTAAAATGTAAATTCACGTCCTCAAATGCTTATTAAATGCAACATAGTCATTTTCCTCTTTTCCCAGTTTATTTTTTACGAATTATAAACATTTCACTTACATGAGTATTTATATTACTTTTACAACTTACCTTTACTTATTCTGTTATTTGTATGTACAATAACCTGAATATCTCTCATTTTGAAAAACAAGGTGGATCATATTATATACACACATATATAAGCAATATGTATGTACACAAATGAGAAAATAGGAAGAAAATTTAATATAAAACATGTATGTTTACTATTTTCATTTTGTCCATTTTAATTGATTTTTATAATATATTGTAATATTTTACTCAGTTTAGAATTAGGTTATTTGAAATGTGGAATCTGCTATTTTTTTGGTTTTCTCAAATGTATAATTTTATTATGATTTATTTAATTTTATTAAGAATATTTTACAAACAACAGTTTATAGGTATATTGGCATTGAAAGCAAGTTATTAGCTCCGTGTTTACATGTCAATAACATCCCTTTAAAATTTGAAAGTGGAAAAATGAAGCAAATACTGATTATTAAAATATCAAGTGTATTTTTTACCAAAATTTTATAACCAGATCCCTCCAATTAAAGTGAATTCTACTCCAGTCTTATAGCCAAATCTATTTGTACTTTTTATTTATAGACTGAATACTTTTATCTTCTTTTATTTTTATTTTTAAAAATATTTTATTCATTATTTTCGGAGAGAATTTCAGGGAGGAAGGAAGAAAGGGGGAGAGACATCCATGTGTGGTTGCCTTTCACCTGCCTCCAGCTAAGGACCAGGCTGGAGACCTGGCTTGCAACCTGGTTATGTGCCCTGGTGGGGATCAAATCAGTGACCTTTGCAGGCCGGTGCCAGTCCACTGAGCCACATCAGCCAGGCATAGACTGAATACTTTTAAGTTGGAAAAATCAGACCAAATGAACACATAGTTCACCCAGGTAGCCTTTTTGCAAAGCAAAAAATGAATTCACATTTAATGGACTATGTAAGCACAAGATGAAGTACTCATTGTTTAAATTCAAGTAAATACTTAGATCTCAGAAAGCTTCGTTCACTCATTAACCTAGAACTTGAGAAATATGATGGCTATTCAATAATAATTATAACAGCTTTTGGATTCATCCTATCTCAAAAAGTGTTTCCATGCTTTTGAAAATATTTTTGTTTTGTTTAATTCAAGCAAACGTGGTTAGAGTACAAAGGCTCCCAGAACTCTTCTTCCAATTGGAAATTTTTGAGGAGGTGTTTGAACAGTGAGCTATTTGTCAAATCAGGCCAATAAAAGGTATGTCATGAAATAGGTTTAATTATTGCTCTACCACAGTTGAGTGAATTACTGTCACCATTCCGCTGTGACATGAGCGGATAATACTCAGAGCATCCCAGAGTAGAACAGAAGTAGACGGGAGGTACATGTGACTTAGAAGGTGTGCATATTAATGAAAATCCCTCCACTGTAAGAATCAGGGCAGAGGGGTGCTTACCTTCGGGGAGCCCTTGTGTTGACGGGGGAATAGGTGAAACTCCAGCAAACATAAAAATAATTTGATTAATGAGCTATGTTGTAAAGGAAGCCGTCTTTAAGGACCGCCTAAAAGATAAGACAAAACCAACTGTCCAAAGCCTGCAGCAAGAATGTTTCATGGTCAAGGTGACCCGAGAGGGTGGTCAGAGCCACCACTGTGGGAAGCTGTGGAAAGATCCCACACGGAGCTGGGGTGAGGCCTCATTTCTCACAGGGTCAGGAGATGCCTTTTAAAGTCCCTGAAAGCAGCACAGAGCTTGAAGTATTCTTTCAAGTGCAAAGAGTAATCAGCTTGAGAGCTCAGCATGTATAGGAAAATGAGTCAACATCTACTCTGGCAAAGACAGTAAACATTGTGAAAAGCAAGTGGGAAGACTGGGATATGTATCTTTGTCTTTTATATCTGGATGTCAAAAAACAATGGACTAAATTTGAAAAATCGAGAATTAGAGGTATAAGTCTGAAAAACCAACCACAACCAACAGAAAAATTCAATGCCACTGCCTAGCAAACGGGCTGAACTTTTGGTGACAGGATTACTCTTTTTGATCAGATCATTGCATTAGTAAAAATAATTTAAATCAAATAAATTAATTGAGAAAAACTCAATTGTGCTACTAGTTCCTTGTATTGGCTTAGTAACAGAAGAGGAAATAAGTTTACCAAAATGTCATTATGTTAGTGGAAAATTGTTCATCTACATTCGAAATTTAACTCATTTATTTTACTCATAATCTGAATGCTATGAAGTGGGCCTGAACATTAAAAGTGAATAACAGACTTATGATCCTATAATTAAGCAGGAAATTTTGATCTAAAAGCAAACACGAACATTCTACTTATAAAAAATAATAATAATATACAAGAACTTGCTTTGGGAGGCTAGAAAGGGCAGTTTCCTGACAGGGCATCACTACCACCTGCTGGCCTGAAAGTATATTTACTTGTGAAAAGCAAAACTGGTGGAATCATTTATTACAAAGTTCTCTAGCATAACCAGGCTAAAACCTTGCAAAAACTTCAGAGGAAAATTAGTGCCTACTTAGAACCCCACACAAATAGTATTTATTCCATGAAAAGATAGTTTCACATGGAGCTTTCTGTTCTACGAGGCGTTGTAAAGTGTTTTCCGAATGACTATGTTCTGCGGTGAGGTCTGGCTCAGTTGATTTTTCCCCCTTGCCTTTTAAAAAGAAAGTTAAACCATGACTACAAAACCAAGTAAGGAAAGGAGTTGGGGATGAAAAACTGCCAATAAATATATGTGTTGATAATGGTGTACCTTTAACTTTGCCACTTTAGAAAGTGATGTGCTGGAGATTTACTAATGTCACTCTAGGGTCAAGGGTAGTCCCATCTAAATTAAGCAGTAGGAAATATTTCAACTTTTGGCAATAATGACAGTAGACATGTGTTTCATTGTTAATTTTCTGTTCTCTTTATATGTCACTTAGATAATTAAGTTTTGCAAAATAAGAACCGTATAGTATATGCATATTCTGCTACTTCAATGTTCAATGGAAAATATTATACCTGTGTGAATAAAATATGATGGCACTGTAGTGCAATTAATTACAATCATCCTGTCAGGAAGGAGAATATTTGCCATATCCTACAAATTCCTTGTGGGTTTCCTTTCAAGTAGTACTCCTCCCTTCCTTCTAGAGGAAAATGTTATCTTAATATTTATGGTAATTACATTTTTGCTCTTCTTTAATAGTTTCAGAGCCTGTGTACTCATTGCTAACTTACATGTCTGTTCTTGAATTTTATACAGATTAAGTAATCCTGTAGTAATTGATGTACCTTTTTGTCTTCTTCCTTCATGTGATTATTATTTGCTCCACGTTCTTTCCAAGTGGTGGGATTTTTTGAGACTCCTTAAATATTTACTCATGCCATATTAATTTATTCAGAGTTTATCATGGTTTTCATTTTCAGTGGGTGCAATTCTTCATAAGTTTATGGATTACTTGGGTTCCATCTCTTTGGTAAAATATGTGTTCAGGTCTTCTACCAGAATCTTCTTTTATTGTTTTAACTATCCTTGTCAGCTTTTAATAACTAGGGTATTTCTCCTTGCATGTTCTGTAAAAGTAGAGGACAAATCCAACTAATTCTATCAATGGAAGCTGGCATTTTCTTTGTGCATTTTAGTTCCAGAACTCTTGAGCTATTCAAATCTCTTTGAGCCAGTTGTAAGTCTTTCTTTTTCCTAGGAACTTATCTATTTCATTGGTGTTCTGTTAAAATCTTTTTGATGTTTACAAGATTTCTGTAGGTACCCCTTTGCGATTCTACATCATGGTTATGGTTGCCTTCCTTCTTTTTTATACCATAATCAGTTTTGCAAGAATTGTATCACTTATCAAAATGGATCGCCCTGTTCCATCCTGTTCTGTCCTGTTTCAAATGTTGCCACGTACTTCTGTATCACCTTGCCATGCTTTCTGTTTTTAAAGAGAATTCATCTATCTGTAATGCATGTTCTGCATCTCTTTAATTACTTATATAATACCTCACTTCCCTCCTAGGGCGGATCCTTTGTCTATACAGTATATAAAATTGAGCTGGACCTAGAACCATGTCGGTATTTCTAAAAGCAAAAAGGAGTGAAAGATAAACAACTGCTTTAAGTGCTTGTTCTGCTCTCATCGTTTGCAGATTGTGAAGGACCTCCCCCCAGGAAAGAGACGGAGATCCTGTCCGGCGTCTGGTCTGATCCAACCTACCCCCAAGGCACCAAGGCCTCCTACAAGTGCCGCCCTGGATACCGGACGTACGGCACCATTACCATGGAATGCAAGAACGGGCAATGGGTGAACAACAACCCATCAAAAACATGCCAGAGTAAGCAACCCACACTTTTCTGTTTGCACTGACGAAAACTTGCAGTTGTGAAAATACTCAGCATTCCCTAGGCCATCAGCGCAGGCTGAACGGTATCGCTGTTGCTATGGAAAGACAGAGTGACCACCATCGTGACTCTTGAAAAGGTGGTGGCCGTCTTCCAAAAATTGAAAATGAAGCATGCAGGTTAAGTTCAACTCCCAAATGAAGCCTTGGCCATTTTCTACAGTTCCATAGCCTTCATCCTGTCCTCTAACATGGTACCAAGGAGCCTTATCCATGAGCTCTCCCTTGAAATGAGTTTCCTCAGTGACCTGCTGCTATTGATCCTTTTCTTTGTTTCAGAGAAGCCTTGTGGCCACCCTGGGGACATTCCCTTCGGCTCATTTGACCTCGTAGTAGGAGAAAGATTTGAGTACGGTGCCAGGGTAGTTTATACATGCGATGAGGGGTGAGTAGCCCACATGAAACAAACCTATGATCGAGGCCACTGATCATTGATATGATAAGTAAGAACCTTCCTAATTTATATTATACATAAACCTTATATATAGCAACCTATATATAAGGTGACTACATCATTCTATGGGCCTTTTTATAGGTCGTTAGGAAGAATAAATGAGACGTGCACTTTCTCCCAGGAGAAAGCCACTATATGTTAGTTGAATGATTTAGTCTCTTCGTGGTCACTACCCCTGACTTTTCAGCCCCACCTTCAGTCATCACTTCGGACCCATCACATGCGACCAAAACGATGAGGACCCTGGGGGCTGAACTCTGCAACTCCCTGCACTCCCTGCACCTCTGAAGGCTGGCTGGGTCTTACGAGGGGTCTTTCGTGACAAGAATGAAAACCCACAGACTAGATTCCTTCCATCCCAGTGACCAGGAATGGGTAGAACTTGCTAAAGAAATGAGTGACATGCTCGCCCCTGCCTCTGCCCAGCTCACCGCCACCTCCTTCACCTTGTAGAAGTCATGGGAGCCCCCAGCCACAGACTCCAGACAGTAACTGTCTCCTCGCTCAGCTTGAGACCCCAGCAGGACCACATATTTGTCAGCCAAAGGAGGTCCATGGGTCACATAGGGTTGGCGAACTGAAGTGTTTATTCTGGTTTTAAACGTTGTTTGAAGTATGATTTTGCCTGTCTGAGGGCACCTAAGTCTTTTGACCCAGCAGTGGGACCTAACGGTAGAGTGGCTGTACTGTAACCATAGTTTCTGCCAGCAGACTTGACCTCTGACCCCGTGTGCCCACCTAGCTCCTCCTGGCTGAACACCTGTGTAGCTGAATACCAGCCCCTAGTTGGGGTGTGTGGTGTGGATACCCGGGTGCATTGTGGTACAGGGGGAGTTTCAAGGAGGCACCTCGCACAAGGTCTGGGATTTGCCCGCGGGGGTTGCAGAAACCGGGGCCCTTGCTCCCCCTCCCTGTCAGCACCCTCGAGGACAGTCTTTCTCTCTTCCCCTCCCTCCTCTACGCATGCGGGCTCTGGGAGGTTTTGTGTAGAATTTTGTGGAGTTGCTGAAAAAGCCTTGGGGCGACGGGTGGGCTCTGGGCTCTGGGCTCTGGTGTAGATGGAAAGTCTCAGCCAGGAAACCCACTTGTCCTGAGTAGGGGACCAGAAGGGAACCTTCACCAGCCAACGACTTGGCTCCATTCTAAGACTGACTGACGCCTTGGTGTTTGGCCCGCGGCTCACATTTCACCCCATTGAAGTGTTTCCTTCCCTTAGAGAACTAGGGCCAATAGGAACCAAAGGAAGACAAAGTATGTTTTGAGGGAGAGAGTGTGTTTTACTTGCGCAGTGAGCAGAAATATACCCTTATCTGCAGATGGAAAGCTTATCAAAGGCCCTTGTCAACACTCTGTGGCCATCACAATGCCTCCCCTTGTGTGTTTCGGGGGCAGCTATCAGCTCACAGCCCCCCACCGGAAGTTGGGGGGTTCCTCCCTCCCTTTACCTGTGTCTGGGGCCTCTGGCAAAGATTGGGCATTCTGCACCTGCCTCAAGGAGCTTCCCTGCACGTAGAGAACTCTAGATTTTACGGGCAGGCTTGCTGAGAGAGGCGTCAAGCTCAAGGAGGGGCCATGTGGCTGCTGGTTCCTCTGCGGAGGATGACAGTTCACGCAGCCTATTACATTGGTAACTACAATGACTTAACTGGCCAAATGAAAAAACAACAGCAGATTGTGCGTGAAGCCGAGAATCGGTGTCATCAAGCAAGGAGCAAGACTACCCCCGGTCTGTCTGCCGGAACTCTGCAGGTCTTTCTTAAGAAAGAAAACAAAATTAAGAAAGATAAAAAGAAATGTAAGAGGTCAAAACAGAAAGAGAGAAAGAAGAAAATGCATATGCCTTTAATTTTCCCTGAATGGTAGCTGGATATTCAGATTATCATCACATTTAAAACACCCGTTAGCTCAGGACCCTGCTATTTTTGGGTTTCAGGTACCAAATGATAGGTGACATGAATTTCCGAGAATGCGAAGCAGATGGATGGACCAATGATACTCCTCTGTGTGTAGGTAGGTAAGATACTGAAAATACCTAGGAATTTTTGAAAGGTCTTACATGAAAATATCCTTAAAGTCTATAGTTAAATATTTATTACTCGAATTATTTTTACGGTTCCTAATATAGGAACAGAGTGTGTATAGCTAATCTTTGCACAACTGCATTATTTGGTGTTTCAATAACCAAATATGAATACAATCTCCAATCTCATCTGATCTAACATGTAAAATATGAGAACATAGGAAACCTCAAGCTTATTTTTCTATTTCCTTTTGGATTCTAACCTCTAGAAAGAACATAAATATCACTATTTACCTGGAGATCAGAATTTCAGCTTGATTCATGATGTATTCACCCAAAAGCCACCCCAGCACACGATCTCTGGGCACAGCTGGAGCAGAAAGCACGACTTAGAACCTCTTCCTTCCTGCCAGGCCAGGGAGGGTCTCCTGTGGTCCAAGCCCCCTGTAAAGAGGAGGAAGAGAGAGCTCTGGCCTTTCTTACTGACAGAAAGCAGACAATGCCATTGGGAAAATGTTGACCCTAGTTCCAGAATTTGAGTTCGTAATCCCAATATCTGGTCATCCTGAAAATATAAGAGATTGATCAAAATAGGATTTCCCAGCTCCATGGTGAGGAGTCAGGGAGAGGACGAGAGAAAGAAGCAGAGACAATGATAGGGAGGGAGGGAGGGGAAAAGAAAAGGGAGGAGAAGGAGAAACATGGTCACCCAGAAAAGGCAAGGTGCATGCTCTAGAGAACATCTGCATTGGAATTCAGCTGCGGTGTTCGTGAAAAACCGAAATGTGAGGTTACTAAGACCTCCTGAAGGGCACTCTGTGGGGTGATGGGTGGGGAGCACCCTACGTCATCCTACTGTACAATGACGCTTAAATGCCATAAGCTATTAGGAAAATCACATACATGCTAAAGAAGCACTCAGATTATTTTGGACACTAATGTGGCAGAGGAAGGAATTTTTAAACCTATTTCCCTCCCGAAGTAAATGTAATCAAAGTTTGCTGTTACGCCTTTGAGAATACGGTGTTATAAGGCTGTGGGACTTGAGTGGAAAATGTATATTTAATTATCCCAAGCTTTCTATATCTCAATTCAATAAGAAGCATTTGTTGGCTCCTACAAAAATAGAAACTGCTATTCAAAGTAGTAGTTCTCTTTGTCTACTTCCATGGAAAGGTATCAAAGATAAATTCAGTATTATTTTTTATTGTGGTTGGGTTTTTTTTACTTAGCAGGTTTATCTCCAGCACACAGGTATATTGAATTTGGGGGGTGGGGGGAACCACAGCTCACATTTAACCTGCTCCAATCTTACCTTGCTGACCTTATAATTATATCTGAATGTATACATACTTTCCATGATGAAGTTCCCAGCTCCCATTAGAAAAAGTTCTATTTACCTTTCAGTGGTTAAGTGCCTCCCCATGACAGAGCCAGCGAATGGGAGAATTGCCACCGACACCATCAGCCTGGACCAGGAGTACTCCTTTGGGCAAGTGATCAAGTTCGAGTGTAACTCCGGCTTCATGCTGGATGGCCCGAAAGTGGTGCATTGCTTGGAAAACGGCGTTTGGAGTGGGGAAAAGCCACGTTGTGTGGGTAAGCTTCCCCTGCTGTTCGTTCGGCCCTGTGAACGGTTTCAGTTTTCTCACGAAAATAGGCATTTCAAAGCACAGAGCCTCCTAAAGAGTCTTAAGTAATACTGCTGGTCCGTAACGCCACCGAGGGCTTTCTATGCCCCAGGAGTTCACCTAAGTTTCCATCTGTGTCATCCCATTTTACATTCAGAATGGCTTCTAGGATTCACGGACCCTTTTCACCTCTTTAGTCATTGAAGAAATGGTGGTGGAAGGGAGCTACGTCATACATACGGTTACCCGGCACGATAGGAGGGCAAATGTTTGAAGGCGGGATATCTGACACCCGAGCCCATGCTCCTGACGCTGACTAAACTGGGGTGGGCCCTTACCGCTTAACACGTCACCGTTAGCTCCTCTGCCACAAGTTTAAATCCTGGCCCACAGAATTGCCTTTCTTCCTGCCGTTGGAAAGCCAAAAGTTACTCTTTATTTCCAGGAGGGCCCTGTTTCTGAATAATGATTCTAGGATGTGGCTGTTTGGTATTTATGCTGTTTATTATAAATGTGGCTGAACTGAATTAAACCCATTCAATATATGTTTGCCTTTAAAAAAAGAGTTCTAATCAGTAAGTCAAGAATTCTTTAACAGATGACTTTGTTGATAAAGTCTATAAACATTTTTATTTCAGCTTTATAAAAACTCCTCCAAGCCCTGGCTGGTAGCACAGTGGATAAGGCGCCAGCCAGCGAACCCAAAGGTCGCAGGTTCGATTCCTCGGCCAGGGCACATGACCAGGTTGCAAGCCAGGTCTCCAGCCAGGTCTGTGGCTGGAGGCAGGTGAAATGCAACCATACATTGAGGTCTCTCTCCCTTCCCCTCTTTCTAAAAATGATGAAATAAAATCTTTAAAAACAAACAAACAAAAAAAACTCCTCCAGATTATTAGGGGAAGGGGAGAATATTCCAACTCATTTTGTGAATCCAGGAGGAACTTAAAACAGAATTTTGAGACAATCTCACTCATGACCATTGATACAAAACACTGAAACAAAATAGTAGCAAATAAAACTCATCAATATATTCAAAAATAATATATCCAGACCAAGTTTTGTTTATTTCACAAGAAAGACTTGAGATATTATTTTAAAGTCAAAGCAATCCACCATATAAATCAAGAGGAAAAGATATAAGATTATTATAATAGTTGCTGAAATGTCATTCAATTAAAAAATTATTTTTATTTAACTTTATTGTTGTTGTATTGCATCCATCCCCTTTTTCCTCCCCTCTGTTGATTAAAAAATTATCATCCATATATAACATTGTTTTTAAAATAAATGAAGAAATTATTTTAAAAAAAGAATTCTTTAAAGTACAGCAAGTATAGCCAATAATATAGTCACAATTCTGTGTGGTGCCAGGTGGGCACTAAACTGATCGGGGTGACCACTTGATAAATTAGATAAGTGTCCAATCCACTGGTTGCAGACACAAGGCCCGTAGGCCGACCACCTTGTTTTACCCGCCCGGCACCTTGTTTCTACCTGGCTGGCTTCACTGTTACGGCGTAGTTACATTTATACAGCCCTAAAATGACATTTGGCCTTTTAAAGGCAGCCTCGAGGCTGATGTGGCCCCGGTGACAATGAGCGTGACACCCCTGGACTCTAATCACTATATTATTAGCATGAAACTAATATAATACTGTATATCAGTTGCAACAGAAACACTTAGTTATAAACTGCTGACCCATGCATCATGATCAATATGATGATTTTGACTTTCATAACGAAACATTTTGGTTAATTAACTTCAAGTGCCATACTTTTGTTTCACCAGTGCTGCTTTGGCCGAAATTTCTAGAGGGTTATGGATGGGGTTCAATTCTTACAAGTAAATGTCTGTGGTTTGTGAGCCTTTCCTGGAATGACTAATGTGTAAAGTGGTCTCCAATGGAGATCGAGAATTCGTTGATGAAATAAAGGAGGGAAATCCAGACCAGTGAAGAGAAGCTCATGTAGAAGTTTTTGTCCAAATGCCTCGAAGCTTCTGTGAGATTGAAGCTCCCCTGTCTCCACTGTCCTCGGGCTGGGGTGTAGCCTGCAACTGGAGACTGGCAGTGACAGGCTGCAGCTGGGCTGGTACGAGGTTCTGCGTTGCTGAAGAATTCTGCACTGTCCTGGAGAATTTGGCTTTTCTTTTCTTTGGGCTGAATTGGGAATCAGTGAAAGATTTTAAGTGAAGCAGTGACGTGACAAGAAAAAAAAGGTCATTAAGTTACAAACAGTCCATTGGAAAGGTGGGAGAATGGACTCTGGGAAGTTAGTTCTTGTGGCTGTAATCCTGGGAGAACCAGGGGAAACCCGTTAGCCAGGAGAAGGCATCAAAGATGAGGGCCAAGGGTCTTGATAGAAAACTTAGGGGGATTGCAAGAGCTCTGTTAATTTTTGGAGTGATAATGGCAAGGAGATTACTTAATTTATTTGACAAAATCAATAGTTAATAGGTCAGTCAATAATCATTCTATTCTTGATAACTAGGAACTATGTGATTTTTCAGGTTACTTGATGACCACGCTTATTACAATAACTTCATAGCTATCATCGATTATATATACACAGTTGATGAATGTTATTGCCTCAATTTACTTCAGCAGGACTAACATATCCTCAGGTCAATTAAAATTAGCAGCATAATTGTAATCAGGACTTCAACTTCTTTCCAAAATGAACGTTAAGAGCAGCAGATAAATTCATCCGGCATTTGTGTCAAAATAGAACTTGTCATCCGTTGCCTGCCATACCCGACGGAAACAAAATTTATGTCTTTGTAGAGCTGTGCCTTGTGCACACTTCCTGAATATCTAACACACGTGTTGGCATGTGATCCCTTCTATTTAGAAATTTCCTGCCAAAGACCGAATATTGTGTACGGAGAGCCTGTGTCCCCTAAGAACTCGTACAAGGAGAACGAGCGCCTTCAGTACCGGTGTCTCCCGGGCTACAGCTACACCGGGAGGGCGGACACTGTGTGCACACAGTTGGGGTGGAGCCCGCCTCCGGCCTGCAAAGGTAACTCTGTCTCGTCTGTGCCCGCCGCCCGCGTTCTAGCCGCCGCCTCAGGCCTTCACCCTCTGCACCTCCGCTGCTTGCGTCAGACACGCTCCTCCTTTCCCGTAGTTGTCAGGCTCTGCCCATTTGAGCACCATGTTCCTGGGCGGTAAGAACAAAAAACGGCATTCGCTTTATTCCCGTGTGCTTGACTGTTTTCATGGGCAGGGATTTCTGCATCATCCGCATGTCCTTTTCCTTTTCAGAAGTAACATGTGACCCTCCACGTATTGCAAACAGCCACTATTCTCCTGACCGGGACAAATACAGACTGGGGCATGTGATCACATACACATGTAAACAAGGATTTTATCATCCGACCCGGGGAAACACCGCACGATGCACAACTGTGGGCTGGGAGCCCCCTCCACGATGCAGCTGTAAGTTCTGTTCATACTGTGACCTGCTTCCTAACCCTGACATCACGTCTCTTAAATATAAAACCTGGGGACATAATATGTCCCAGCCTCTGCCTCGCTAAGAATGTAAAGCAGAAGGCTTTTCAAAGTAGCCAAGTCAAATTATGTTCATAAAACACAATTTTTTAAAATAAAAACCTTCTAATTTTTGGTACTCAGTGTTAAACATCTATGGGTATGAATATTTTCTCACTAATATTCTAATGTGTGAAATAAAACATTGGGTAAGAATACTCGCATTTAACATCCAGTATATTTGTTATTGCTTGCTGTGTAACAAATGTTCTCCAAAATCACTGACCGGGAACAGCGGTGCACGGACTCAGAGTCACAGGGTCAGTGTGGGCAGCGGCTCCACCTCCAGGGCCCAGTCACTCTCTGGGCTGCACTGGGGACACGGGACACATGTGGGCTGAGGGCTGGACAGGGCTGGGGACCTGCCTCCCACGGGGCGCCCTCCCCTGGCTGTGCAGGGGCCTCAGGGCCTCACCTCCTGGCGTCTCCACAGGTCCTGAGTGGCACTAAGAGTCCCCACAGCCTGTGACCTGAGAGACACGAGGACACCTCTGTGCCATCCACGAGCCCCTCACACGCTGCCCCCTCAGGCGTTGGTGCCTCTAGAAGAGGGGCCCTCAGTCCAGCCCTCGGCCCAGCAGAGGGACACCGGGTTCCTTCTCTGAGGGAGGGTGTTGGAGACATTGTTGAGTTTCTGAAACCATCACATGTCACAAAATGCCACCCAATTCCACAGGGCATTTTACTTCTGGGGAGTCTCTTTGGCCCCCTCAAGTGCTTCCTGTCTGGAGAGTCCATTCCTCCTCTTCATGGATCGGGTCACTGTAACGTGGCCACACGTAAGGGGACATTCCATGAATGAAGTGTGACAGGGTACTACTAATGGGTCAGTGGCCTCGGTGTTCAATCCGACAGACGTCCACATGAATTGTGAGAGTGTGACGCCCTCAGCACGCTGTCCTGCCCAGGAAACAGCCATCAGTGTGCATGACAGTCACAGGAGAATGACTGTTCATTCCCTTTGTTGATGGCATTGGCAGGTCACACTGTATTGTTTCAGATGAAGGACAGCAGAGTCCACGCTTGTGTGTCGTGAAATGATCAGGAAAAGGGTATTATTTACATCATCTGATTTATAACCTTTCTTGTCCTAGAATCCCTAATGCAAAGAGTATAATTATGTGACTAAGTGAAGATAATTCAAAATGAATCTATTTATCTTTCACTAGATTTTTATTAAAGCATTATTTATACTCTTTTTTTTTTCTTCCTATTGCAAGTTAAGCCCTGTGATTTTCCAGAAATAAAACATGGATACCTACATAACGAAAGGACACATAGACCATACTTTCCAGTTCCTGTAGGAAAATGGTTTTATTATTCCTGCAATGAAAACTATGTGACGTCTTCAGAATGGTCCTGGGATTACATTACTTGCAAAACAGATGGATGGTCACCGGAAGTGCCCTGTCGCAGTAAGTAAACCTCTGCACCCTGTGCAGGAGGGAACATTGCAGGAGGAGAGAGTTGCACAGGCGAGAACACTGCAGCCTGTGTGACAAAAACCAGGTGGAGGGAGGGGTTCTTTGAGCAGAAAGACCCACATGGGTTGTTTGTTCTGCAAGGTTCCTCATTTCACAACTTGAGAGAGAAGGGGAGACTCTGCCTCCAGCCCTCTGTCATTTATACATGTTGCATTGTGAAAATACAGACACATAGCTTGAATGTTGATTTTGCAAAAAGCATTTGCTCTCAGCTTTAGTCTTTTTATGTGATATTTGAGATGCTTATGCATTCTAATTTCAATATTACAAAGAACTATTTTATTTTACTACCTTGACCTAGTTGATGGAGTTTTTTCATGATTATTTTATCATTCTTAGGAAAATGTTTTTTCGATTATTTGGAAAATGGGAACTCTCCACGTTATAGAACAAAATATCTACAGGGTGACTCTGTCAGAGTCACCTGCCATGCTGGCTACAGTCTCCCGGGTCAGCAGACCACAATGACCTGCACCGAGAGCGGCTGGGCACCCCCTCCCAACTGCATCCGTGTCGGTAAGAAAACAGGACTAACATGCAGTCTGACAGCTTCTGAGACCTTAAGGACTGTGGTGAAATGTTTACATGAGCTTCTTGTTATGCCAATGGGCTTATTTGGGTTTTTCCCATGGGTATAAGTGGAGAGGCCGATTTCTTGCAATATCGATAGCATAACACAGATGCCTAGGATGGCCGTTCATTTAAAGAACAGCCAAAGGCCACCAAGAGGAAACACCTAAAACTAGAGTGTCCAGGGAGCAGGTGGCACGTTAGCCCTTTCTTTTGTCCTCCCCACAAAGGTCATGGGTTTTGAGCTTGGCACCAGGTGAGGGCACCCTTGGGAGGGCTTTGTCACAAACCATGTGCCTTGTGTTTGGGACTCAGAGCTGGGCACCAGCTGTGGCCGAGGCCTCACAAGGTCATTTTCCCAGCTTGGGTTCAGGTCTTCCTTGTGTGGGGCGGGAACCCTCTTCCTCGTCCTGGCCTTGCATTTAGCAATTGTACTAGTTCCTTCAGTGAAGCACCTCTGCACCCTGTACCTGCTCTCCCGAGCTGGTTCCCAACTTATCTCTGCTGACCTTGTTCCTTTTTCAAAACCGGTTTATCGTCTCCAATGTTAATGGGGTGCAATTGGAAAACTGCCAATGGCGTGGGTTTAAGCGTTAGTTTGCTCTATGCAGGTGTTGTGAAATGACACCAGATCAAGGTAGTTGACACACCAGCCACCTCACCTGGGTACCGTCGTTTGCACGTGGTGAGAACACTTGGCTCCACGTTCCTGGCGATATTTAAAACAGTCCTGGGGAAGGGGCCATTGTAGGAGCCCCGACAGCCACAGCCTTCCATGTCGGATGGACAGATTTCTAATATCCTCTTCTTCTACATTTATCTTTTTACCTCATTGTTATTATTGACACAATGACCAATGACAGATGTCCCCCTTACCCTCCTTTGTCCACCTCCACCCAGCCCCCACCCTCTCCCTCTGGCCATCAGGGTAATTTCTCACAAGGCATTCAGAGTATTTTAAGTCTGACTTACTTCCAAGTTTTTTGTAATATCCTCATTGAGTATTTTTTGATTCTCACACCTTATTTTCTCTGACACCAGACCTTGCATGATTAGGATGTTTCAGATTTTCATTTACACAAGATACCTTACTTTTTGGTGGTTGTAATGCTGTTTGCATCCTTACGAAAATGTTCAAGGACCATATGCTTACCTTTTCCTCATGGGCTCTTTCTTTTAGTAACATGTTCAAAATCGGATCTAAAAATTGAGAATGGGTTTATTTCCGAATCTGAATCAACGTATCTTTTACATAAGGAAGCAAAATACAAGTGCAAAGCAGGTTACGTCACAGAGGATGGTCACACCTCAGGATCGGTCACATGTCTGAAGCGTGGGTGGTCCACTCGTCCCAGATGCGTTAGTAAGTCATTTATGGCATTTGAATTCTTATCCTGCTGACTGTGGCACAAAAGTTCACAGCTTTCTCTTCCTTGGGGTGGCTGAAGCTGAGGGGGTTCCACTTGGCATGATAAATCCAAAGGTTTTGAGAAAATATATGTAACTTTTTGCCTTTAAAAATTAATTACTCGTAGGTAGCTGTCAGGCCGTCTTTCAGGTCAAGGTTTTCCCACTGTGAAACCTCCCATGATTTACAAACTGGTGGGGAGTGTTCTGTGTATTTTGCTGTCAGCTGATGTGATTCTAGCTGAGGCCTTGGCCTGGGCCAATCTCCAGGGCTTCTGAGTGCTCATTCCTAGACAGCAAGTTGTGTTTAAGTGAAAGTATGAGCTACAGTACCTCATCTTGGAATAATGTCTCCTGAATAATCTATATGTTTGTTCCTGCAGAGTAGGTTGTCTTCTAAAATGCGTGTGTTCATATAGAAGATAAAGAAGAAAACATACATCAACATCTAAGAAATGCTTGTAGCTTCCTCAATGTTTATAAAAATAGTCTAAGAACAGTTTGCTCATTTTATCTTATTTATCCCAGGGCCACATAGCTATATTTTCATTCAGTTTAAATGAAGTAGATATTTAAACTATCCATTTTTATTATTTTTACTTTTTCAGTTTCTATACTTACTATTGGAATGAGCCAAAGAAAAAATGGTGAAGGCTGCCTTTATATCAGAATCATTTGATATTAAAGTGTGATCAATTATCCATTGCAACACTTTCATTAGGAAAGAAAAAAGCCTCTGTTTGTATTATTATAGTTTATTTTTATTTTTTAAAGCTTTCAATTAGCTGGCTAAATAATATTTTATAAAATTTGAGATAGACTAAACCTTTATAAACATCACTCCCTTATAGTGTTAGTAAAACTTAAGACTATTTTTTAACAATTTAATTCCAAATCATGGTTATAAATGTTGAACTATCTCTACAGGCAATTTTGATAAGAATAAAATAATATGCAGTCATTAAGAGAATTTCTGAGAAAGGTCAATTAGCATGTGTGCATGTTTTAAATTAGTATGTTTTAAAGTCAAGTCTGTAGAATGTATAAAAATTACTCTCACTTTTAAAAATTAATCTTTTCACTTTCTTCCTCTGGCATTCATGTCACAACTGCCACTAAGTTTGACACCTACCCTCACAAAATGCTGTTCTGCTTTGCTGAAGCAACATACCGCACAGCAGTTACAGCCGAGTTTCTTGCCTGGGTGGAATAGTTGTCGAAGTATAATTGAATTGAGAAAAATGTTCTTAAGTTTTTCTGATGACCTAAGTGCTGATAAAACTACTTTGTAGAAATACATGTTTTCACCTTGAGTGACAAGTTTAGGACAATGACTTATCACTGGTGTTCTTAGATGTTTTTTACATGGTGCATCTCTTGGAGTAGGGCTGACTCAGTTAGAATATCTGTTAACTACTATTAGACATGAATCTTCAATTCTATCAATGCATTAGAATCTTGTGATATGCCAGCATTCGAGAATGCCAAATCCAAAAGTGGTGGCACGTGGTTTAAGGTCAATGACAGGTTGGACTATGAGTGCCAAGATGGATATAAAAACAGAGGCGGAGAGTCCACCGGCTTCATAGTGTGTGGTAACGATGGTTGGTCTGACACACCCACCTGTCACGGTAAGTCATTACTCAGGATTCTGCTAATAAACAGAATGTGTTGAAGATGTCTTATTTTTTAACAAACTTGGGTAATGTGGACTTATCTTTAATGAACAATGATCAAAACTAACTAAGGTGTCTTCTTCTGATTTAACGTAATTTGGGAGGGGGTGATTTGAAGTCTAAAGATGATTACCTAACTCAGTGCCCTGATGTAGCCTGTAGTCCTTGTGCATCGCAGATTGTGATTAAAGCATGATCGTGCTGTCATTCTGAACACATGTGTTCGTATTGGGTAAACCTGGGCGCTCATGACCAAAGTGTACTTTCTTACGACTTCCTCAGCTGTCCTGCTCCCAAGTCTGCGTTCATGCCTCTCGGCTTAGTGAGTAAGGTCCTGAGCGGAGCTCTTTATTGTCTGACTTTGAATAGTTCTATGGACTGTTACGTGAACCTCCTTCATGTTTGCCAATCAGCTGCCTGTTCCCCAGGGTTAGAAATAGGACTTCAACCTGTGGGCAGCTGGGTGCCTCAGGGTATCCCCTCCAGGGGCCAGCATGTGCCAACCTCTGAAAAGGAAGCCACCTTTGGGAACTATCAGGGAGTCTACTCAAGATGTGGGAGGATTTTAGGTGGGGGTTGGGTGGCGTGATGGTTGAGGACAGATTCGGGAGACATTTTGGTGGCAGGAAGCACAGGTAATGTTGCTGAGTTTGAGCTGCAAAGAGGCCAAGACAAGTTGGTGAAAAATAAAGAGACGGACCTGCCTTTCCAAAGGAACATGAAGAAAAGAAAAAAAGCAATGAAAAAAGCCAAATAATGACCCAAATGACACCAACTACTTCTGTCCTAGTTTTACATGCCTGTGTTCAGGGAACAAAAGACTCCAAGGACGCTGAAGACAGAGAGGTTGAAGGCTCTGTCCCTACAGGATGGCACCTACCTACAGAAAGGCTGAGACCATCAGGGCTGCCCAGCAGCGGCAGCAAAGAATTGACCTATTTCCTGCCATTCAAAGGCCATAAAGTCTGGCGTCTGGGGTGACCAGGGGAGAGAGGTGTAAGATCCCACTGAGAGTGTAGGCAAGAGAGGGAAAGTGAAGAGTTGGGATTTTACCCTGAGTAAAAGTTTAGGGTTTTAAGAGGATCATAAATTCCCTCTCTAGCATCAGAGGCAGATCCAGGTTGTATGAAGCCAGAAGG